>PNEQ01037733.1:0-29408 GCA_003012365.1 Medauroidea extradentata
ACAATAATACTAGGAAATCATAAATTGTAATGACTTTAAAAAATCAAGTTCAGGAAATATGAAGTTGCACATTTATTGTAATCAGCATTCTCATGCTAGTAGTAAACAAAAATAAAAATGTAAATAAAATTTCAAATACCTTTTTCTCAAAACGCACTTTTGCACTATGGGCCCTTCTTCCCCAGAACTCCTCAATTAACGTATTCTGTAATGAAGCTTATAGCAATTTGTTTTATTGCTACGGGAGTATAGTACATGACATAAGCTAGAGGTAAAATTAGTCTATCTGTGTGTTACCCAGTCCCTAATGGCATAATTACTACTATACAATCAAGCACTGTCAGAGTACATAAATACTGCATAGTATTTAAATTATTGTCCTTTCTTGGACTCTTTTTCGCATAAGGAACTGCATAGACTCTGGCAGCCATGAGGTCTCCTTCTGTCGCCTGGTGCGTGGCCGGACTGTATGGCCGTCACAGGTGCTTTTAGTTCGAATGTGGAGGGCTTGAGCGGCATAGGGAGGGGTAAGAGTATATATATCGGACGGGCGTCATTTTCTGCTCTTTTCGTGCCCACTTCTCTTGGTGCTCAGTTCTCTCGACTCTTAGTGCTCGGTGTGTTCAGTGGTCAGAAATGTTGTTGTAATTGACGGGCTTGAGAGCAGTATCCTTAGTCTTTCGAGGAGTGTGAAAGTGCCTCCTGAGTTAATCATCTTCAATTTCTGTCAGGTCTGGAGAAGATTTGACTGCGAGGCTCTACTACAATGTATGTGAACTTTATTTAGGGTGAGTACGGTACAATGTAAGTTTCCATTATATTAAAGTCAAGTTTTTTCTATAGCCATAGTCATCTTAAAATTGTACTTATTTCCTACGTAAATGGTAATGCATACCTACCAAGTCTCCCACTTCAGGCGGGAGACTCCCGGCTATTTGTTTATTCTCCTACCCTCCCACTTTCTAATTTTTTTCCAGCCTTTGTTTTATGTCCCATTCGTATTTAATTAGTAGGAAGCAAATGTCAATGTGGTGTTAGCAAACTACGAACCAAATTGTAAACATGTGATGCAATGCCATCATGCTGGTAGCTTATATATATATATATATATATATATATATATATATATATATATATATATATATATATATATATATATATATATATGCATTAAGCCGCAATTTGCTCTTCTCCTATCTCAACCTAAGGTAGGATATTTATTTTGTATTTATGCTACTTGATGCAGCGTTCCTTTGATGATATTTGTACCTGATTTCTATTGCCATTTTAGTTGTACTAACCTGCGTACCTGACCAGGCCACACGCCTCTAATAACTTATGCATATGTATTCCTAAATTACCTTTGCCGTATATCTACGTCCTGTAATATGGAGAGTGCGATTATTATGGTTTTTCTGCTATTTTTCTTCAACATAAAATATGTAACGTACGCATCAAGTTAATGGGAAATGTTGTTATTTTTGCTAGCTTCGCGCGCCTTCAAGACAATGTTTAGCGCAAAGTAGTTGGCCTACCTGCTCCTGCAGCTCTCCTTGACGCCAAATACCATTATCTCCTCTCCCTCCGGGAGGCCGCCCGCCCTGCTCGACCACCTAGAGCCCGGGTATATAAGGTATAAGGAGGGCCATCAGCCCTTGTTAGTCAGTTGTTAAGGACCTGGCCTAGCCTCAGGGGTTACCTTGGCACTCCCCTCCTGAGTGGGTGTTCACGAAAAGGCCTCTTCACGTCACCTTACCCGAAACCTTTCTCCTTGATACACATTGCTGAGTCCTACCACAGACAACACTCACACTTACAGTCAGCCGCAGGGTCATTCGTTAGAGCGATTTCCTGTGTAACTGCACCTAAGCTACTCCTTACCACCCCCTATACCTCTGCCAACTTCCTACCGAGTATCAAGGGACATCCGGCAGTCACCATTGGCAACTTAACTCCGCACGCGCCATTTTTCGCAGAGTCACGGCAAGTTTCCCCGCCAATTTTGCTCCAGCGCATTCAGTTCTAATATCTTTTCTCTAGTACCAGTATATCTATGATCGGAAGTACGGCCAAATATAGGTATTAGAACCAGTTAGCACCAGTAACAGTGTGGTCCAAATTGTTGCCGACAGTGCCTCTACCAGGCCCCTCATCTATGTTGCAAGACCTTTGCAGGGAAAATGTCGGTAAGAATCAACCAACGGACTCTGCTGCCACCGCAACGACAGTGACCAATATTCTCAGGGAATTCTGGCGGCTCCGAAAATCCATCATCAGCCCCGTGAAGTCTCCTAAAAAACCTAGGCCAAAGTCCGTTCAGCGGCTGCTCGACGAGTGGTCGGCATCACCACCAACCATAACAATCTCCACCAAGAAGCTCCGACTCTTGGAAACACTATTCTAAGGTGAGTGCCTATCCCTAACACATGATAACACATGTGAAAGTTCGAAAGTTCTCGTCCCTCGCCCTACTGTAATTCGGGCCCGCTCACCCCAACAGCACTCGACGGATAGGGGAAGAATTGCAGTAACCCAACAGTGTGGCAGTCAACCCCTTGTCTCATGTCCCACCCTCACCATAAGAGATCACCAAAAAGAGGCGACACATGATACATCTTGTGTTATCAAACAATCTGTAACCACATCAGTCAAACCGCGATATGGTTTACAACTTGTGCCTACAATAATAATAAATTTTTCTCCTGCAGAAAGGTTGCTCGCAGTAACCATAAATGAGGTTGGCTATTGGCTTCATCTTTGCGATGTGCACATCGCACGAATGGTTGACTGTGGACTACTGAAGTTCAGAGCACAATATGACGGCGGTTTCGTGTGAGCGTGAATATGTTGACGTCGGTGTTGGACATATATTTATATATAGTTTAATTACGTTGCGGAAGTTTTAGCAGAGCATGTGTAGGTGTAGGCCCTCCCCCTCCGACACAATGCGGCAATGGAGTGATGACAGCTGGTTATTACTCGACCGTACCTCGTAGAAGACATGTGTCGCTATAATTCCCGACAGTTTCCTTTCGAGGAAGGTCAGTACCTAAGCTACGGCCAAGAGGGGGACATAGAAGATCTACGCCGCGGGTACAGGGGTTCTATCATCCACTAGCGGAGAAGCCATTCACAAGGCAGAGCCGAGCAAAAGAGAAGCGAAAAACCCTCACCAAAACTGGACACGACGAGTTAAGTGAGGCTGAATCTGTGGTGACCCGCAACCGCTATGCAGGTCTGGCACGATCCTGCTCTGGGCAGGTGCATGACAAGTCTGAAAAGGGTCCGACACATAACATCAAGCGGAAGAAAGTGACAAAGAAAAAGGAAACAACACGACCTAAGATTGATAAGGATAGCCAGGATGATTCCGAGTTCACCACGGACACAGATATGCGTGAACAAGCTGAGAGCAGGCAAGGTGGGTCAGGTGAGGTGGAGAGTGGTCGCACGATCAACACTGACTACAAACTGGTAGGAAAGAAAGCAAAGCGACGGAAGTTGCTGTCCACTCACACTGGTGAGCGGAAGGAGGCTGAATGTCCGCGGACTGAGCGTGTGGAAAAGCCAGAAATTGATCCTCCGCATACGAGAGTCCTGGCCTAAGGGTCAGCTACTGAAATGTCTGGTATAACTACAGAGATATCTCAGCAGATCCGAGAACTGTATGTGTTGTGTCAAAACAGTACGGCTGTCTCGCAAGAGGCTGCAAAGCATATTGGAACAGTGGTCCTAGACATGCAAGCAAAAATTGACAGATTGGTACAGACTAACATGTACCTGTGTGGGAGACTGGATGTGATGTATGAGCGCGGAAAGGTTGTTCCGCAGATCCGGACCTTCGCCCAGACGACAGCTTCACATGGCTGAAGCTCAGTGGAGGTGGACACGGTGGCTAGAGAGGTCCGCACTGCAACGGGCACTGTCCCCATTGGGACTGCGAAGAACGTGGCAGTGGTCTACCCAGTGGACACGACGCAGACCAGTGCCCAAACCAGAGAAAAATTGAAGTCCTGTCTGGACACATGCGAGGCACTGAAGATCCGATCGATCACGGATGCGCGGAATGGAGGCGTTGTGATTATAGCTGGGGACGATGCTACGCTGGAGC
This sequence comes from Medauroidea extradentata, assembly GCA_003012365.1. Taxonomy (NCBI): domain Eukaryota; kingdom Metazoa; phylum Arthropoda; class Insecta; order Phasmatodea; family Phasmatidae; genus Medauroidea; species Medauroidea extradentata. The sequence continues at coordinate 4,112 of PNEQ01037733.1, forward strand.
AACTCACGACAGCAGTCACCGTGGGTCAGGTGGAGGTGCAGGTTCGGAAACCCCAGATAGCCCTACCCACAGTGGCCATCTGTGATGTGCCTCGGGAGTTGGACAAGGCCTCTGAGCCAACTCACCTGGCGGGGAAAATATGGGACAAGAACTTTGCTGACTCCAGCTGCTCACATAATGCCTTCCTGAAGGACTTTCGGGTCCTTCGGGGATAGGGCAGGACGAGAAGTGCACTTGGTGGTTCAGTGCACCCCAGCAGTCAGGTATCTCCTGATAGCAGAAAAACGCATTTACCTGGGTTAAACATCCTGTCGGGTAGCGGACTACCTAAACCCGATGCGGTGCTTCAGATGCCAGAAGTACGGGCACCACTCCGCTGGCTGCAAGCAACAGCAGGTGTGTAGACGCTGCGCGGCTGGTGACCATTCGGCTCGCCAATGCAAGGCTGAAACCATATGTTGCATTAACTCCAAACGGGCTGGACTTGCTGAGACTTCAGACGAAGTTACTAGCCGATCATGCCCCGCAATGACTGTCGCAATAGTTAGCATGGTTAAACTTAAAGTTATGTAAAAAGGTCGCGCAGAACAATCTGCAGCGTTCCAGTGCTCTAACGACTGAGACAGAGCAGCTGTGCGTAGATGTACTGGTATAAGGGCATATAACAAACGAACACCATGTCAGGGTCCTTGTATCTGGTATCTTCGTATTTCCAGTTATCTGATATTGTAGAAACACACATTCGCCACTGGGATGCGATATTGGGCGCATTAGACAGAAAACCGGTGATATTGAGTGCAGATGTCAATGCCAAGTCAGCTCATTGGCACTCGCACACTACTGACCCTAAAGGAGACACACTCACCCAGTACATCTTGCTGAAGGATCTGCGCAGCCGGACAACTGACTGCCGACATATGTGTCGGCAGCTACTGACTCGGAAACTTTTCTAGATGTAACAATTACCACACTACTGGCTGAGCGCTGATTCGTGACAGGAGAGTGACCAGGGACTCGTCCAGTGATCACTGCATGATAAGGTTCACAATACAAGCTGATCGCTGCGGACACTCAGACGACGTGGGAACTGCCCCCAGGACTTGTTACATCCACAAGGGAACAGATTGGTGGCTGTTCGATGGACATCTTGTGAGGAGCCTACGGCAGGCTCGGCTTGTGCTGTATAATGTTACATGTGTGGATAAGGCCGGGGACATACTAGCGACCTGGTCGCCCGTCCATGTAGTGTGTATTCTTATGGCAGCCGACATACTAGGCGTTTCAGTCGCTTATGTCGCCCACAGGTCGCTCAGCGTTGGGTTTCTGCTGCGAGCCGATAGAGTCGCTGCCTGTGTATTCAAATATAGCCGGTCATACTGGCGACCAGGTCGCCAGCATCTCAGTTCAGCGTACGCCTTGATACTGAGAGCTGTTTATATGCGAAGTGGAAAAACGACCCGCTTTATACGATTTGAAATGCAGCGATTACAGTAATCGTGATGTAAAGGCAAAAATGTGGCAAGAGGTAGGCCTTGCAGTTGTAAACAACTGGGAGCAACTCTCAGCGGAAGAGAAGAATAAAGACGGTAGGTACAGAAAATGAAATAATTAACCTGAGGAATGTCGAGTCAATGATAAGAAATGTGTGTGAATAGTGACAATTTGTTTTCTCTATTACAGGAAAAGAGTTACAGCGCAAATGGAAGTTCATCCGTGATAGCTTTCCCAGAGAAGTAAGGGAGCAGAGCTCTGCACGGAGTGGAGATGCATCAAAAAGACGGAAGAAATATATATATATATATATATATATATATATATATATATATATATATATATACACATATATACATATTTTGATCAACTGCATTTCCTACTTCCTAGTCTTGATGATAGGGCGTAAGTATATTATTAATAACTGCTTACAGTAATGGTGTATTGTATATGGATTAGTCTGTTAATGTATTTATATTTGAAAAAGGGGGTTGGTGTGTATTTTTATTGATACAATAATTATAAAGTTCAGTGCAGTGTACATAAGATTATTTTTAATAAAAGTATAGCCTAACATAAATGTATGTTACATTGCCACAATATTTAATTAATTTTAATTACAACAATTGAAAAAGTACCTTTACGCAAGTGTCATCGACCAAACGAAACCACAGTAAAGATTATACCAACCTTGAAAGTTACAAATTGCCAGTGGTCCTGAAATGTGTACAATTACTTATATCATTACACATAAGTAAACAGTTCCTTCGTACCTCTGGTATATAAAATTAATATGGCCATTCATAATAAGGTACGTGCGCCAAAGGTGGCCCGGGTCCCCAAGGTGGCCCACTGTTCGAATAGTAACGTAGATGTTGTGTCTGCCGAGAGAGCGCAGCATGTGTTGATAGACTTGTGTACCACCTAGCGACACGCGCAAGAGCAAATCTGCCAGACGATCGATATCCTGCCAGCAGCGATACGAAGTTTGGAGTGTGGCGGCGAAAACGTTTGTTAGTGGAAGAATGCGAGCATTTAAGTCTACGTTTTAGTAACCAAATAAAAGGTGAGTGGCAAGTATTATGCATAGAAATAATCCTCATTTAACGAGCATGAGTATTATGTAAACAGGTTAAGAAAAATACAAACGTGACGATGAATAATAACTAAAATACATTAAAAAATGTTCTGCCCCTAAGGTGGCTCACAGTGGGCCACCTTAGGATCCTTACGAGTCACCTAAGGAATCAACCGCTGAATGTAACGTAAACGTATAATCTTTATGTAGTTTTATAACAAAGTCAAAACTAAGCTTTCACTTAGATATTTTTTTTTTCTTGTCGATTCCTGCAGTGCTTCTAACCAACCAGATTTCGTTCTAAACGTATATCATAAATATTGTTGAATTAATATTGGCACCTAACTAACACATTGATTAAGTTTATATTTATTTTCAAAGGAATGATAAGAACCTGGCTTGGTTATTCCTAATCCATAAAGTATGTTTGAGAGAAAATTCTCTATAAAACAGAAAATATTTAAAATATTCCCCCCACTGCATAAGGCAAAACTACACGTGTCGTTCCATTGTTGGAGGACTCTGATGTCTATCGTTGATCTCGTGGGTGCAATTCTTTGCTTCAGGTCGTACACTGTCTAGGGGCATGTAGCTTAACTCTCGCTTTAAATGAATGTCGTGCTTGGTTGCTTTTGTTTACTTTGGTGCAAACAATTGAAATTTTTTAAAAGGAATGTTTCGAAAAAATTCTACACTATTTGCAGTCATGCGAAGCACGATTGCATCTAGGCGTCCTGTATTGCTGTAGGTATGCATTTTCAGAAACCCGTGTTGATCTCGTCCTTGGTTGTTCTTGGCATTATTAGGGGGCCTAGGTGTCTAAGTAAGTTAGTTAGCATACTCGGTTCCCACCAAGACGATTCGGGTTTAGTTCCCGGCGGGGTCCGACCTCAGATTAGCTGTTAAGTGCTGACTAAAATCTCTCATTTTCTCACATTATTAAAATGTACTTAACAATAACAAGTCAAAAACTTGTTTGTTTCAGGTTCCTAACAATGGGCAGAATACTTGGTAAATGGACAGAGCAACAGTTACCTGGTGCGATGGCAGCTGTCAACACAGGTCGTTCTGTAAGGGAGGCAGCTAGGACATTTCACATTCCTCGCAGGACATTACGTAATCATATCAAGAGTGGCAGTACTGAAAAGGTAAGAGGCAGAAAACCTTTACTATCTAAGGCGCAGGAAGATGAATTGTGTGCAAGAATATTTCGCTTGCAGGAAGTAGGAATTCCAATTACTGGAAAGTTAGTGAAAAACACTGTTTACAGTTTCTGTGAACTTAATGGGATTTCAACTCCGTTCAATGAAAATCAACGATCAGCAGGTAAAAAGTGGCTGAAACTGTTTTTACAAAGACATCCAGAGGTAGCAAAACGTAAGACCCAAAATCTTAATCCTGCTAGAGCTTGTAAATTAAATAAGTTCATTACTGAGGATTACTTTAATAAACTGGAGACTGTAATGCAAGAACTAGACGTCATGCAGCAACCACAGTTGATTTACAATGTAGATGAAAAGGGCTGCCGTCTTTGCTTACATAATCCTCAAGCAGTCCTAGTCCGTTCTGGTTCAAAAAGAGTGCATCTTGTTGGCCCAGAACAGGGTGAGAACGTGACTGTAGTTTCTTGTGGTAATGCCTTAGGAGAGATAATCCCTCCTATGATTTTGTTCAAAGGAAAAAGGTTGAAACCAGAATGGCAAGATGATCTACCACCAGGCAGCATGGTGCAAATGCCAGACAGTGGCAGCATGACAACAAAGTGGCTAGAAATTTTTCTAAATACAAACCAGCAGGAATAGTTTTGTTAATTTATGATGTAGCCACATCTCATCTAGATGCTAACATTGTTCAAGCTGCCGATATGTACGGTGTTACACTCTTTTGCCTCCCAAGCAATACAACACACAACTACAGCCACTGGATAAATCGGTTTTCAAACCTTTTGAAACATACTGGGATAAAGAAGTTTTTTTTGGAATGGCCGAAATATTGGTGATCGAGTAATTACAAAAGCAAGATTTGGCAGAATTTTCAGTAATGTCTGGCAACGAGCGATGACGCCCTCCAATTCGGTGTCTGGGTTCCGAGCTACTGGAATTTTTCCATTTAATCGTCACATAATTCCGGATGAAGCATTTGCCCCATCTTCTTTGACTGAGACAAATAAGGTGAATGAAGAAAGTGTGCAGCTTTCTGGTGATGTCATCACAGATAGAGCACCACAGGTAGACTCTGAATTTCCTTAAGTCTCTGCTACTGATAAAGTTCCATCAACAACTGATCCGACTTCTTTAGATGGTGACCCTGCTATAGCAGAACAAGACAGAAGTTTTTCGTCTATTCTTGCGACGCCAAAGATTGACAAACATAAAGTATCTCGAAAAAATAAAGCCATCAACTATCGTGCACAAAAAGTTACTGTTGATCTCTTTACAGATGGAGAAAAGAAGAAGATACAGTCACAAGGGAGCCAACTAGACACACAATACAAAAAACAGAAAGTGGTAATACAAGATGCCACAAAAGGAAGACAAACAGTAGAAGATGCACAAGAACACGCCAAACAAAATAAAAATCAACCTAGCAGTAGTGAATTGCAACATCATAACGACAAACGGGAGAGTTGGTACTGTCGCTTGTGCCAAACTGATGAAATGTGTGATATGAGGTTGTGTACTCAGTGTTTAAGATATGTCCAAGAAAAATGTTAGGGAATCCATGCAAACGAAAAATTTCCGATTTTGTGTGCAGTGATTGCTATAATATTGACTGAAACATGTGGTTAATTCTAGCTTCATGTATAGCTCAATAATGTGTTATCGCATGTTATTGATGTTTCACAGGTACTGAAGTTGAAAAAGACATATATCTTCATTGTTATGTAAATTCTGTGCAGGTGAGCCACCTTTAGACACCACGGTGCCTAAGGTAGCCCAAATGTTATGTTTTGTATTTTAATTTTTATCTTTTGATACTACAATATTACAACTATTGTTTCATTCATATTTATTCACGATTGATTTGTGGTTTTATTCCACTAGGTTGCGTAACAATATGTGTGTTATATTCTTTTTTTAACAATTCTTTAGTATTAAGTGGGCCACCTTTGGAGCAGGTACCTTAGTTCGCTTTATAGATTTCCTAGAAAGGCATATGCCAATGTGTAATATGTGCATGACAGTATACATATTTCTATAGCATACTGCAATAATAACAGATCCTGATACTTAAATAAAAGTTCTATTCCTGTGCTAGAAATACGTTGCAGGCAGTTGGGATGTTTACTTTTTTGGCGGAACGATTAGCCGCTTATGACATTGTTTCTACTATAGTTTTACAAATTCTGCACGCTTGTTATAAATGTGATGTTCGGGCCTCTCAAAATGGCTTAAAACTGCTTTTACAAGCTGCCGTATCTGTGAAAATAACAATCGCAATCGAAAAAAGAAACTATAGAGACATACGTTAGGCTTTAAACAATACTTCGCGTAAATAAAATATATGGTCACTGCTTTAACTCTAATAGGAAAATTGACAAAAGTAAAGCTCCGCACACCAGTTGCGTGCTTGCACGTAGCAGCCACTCAGCATTATGTGCACCATCTGGAGCCGCCCGTGCTATCGATTTTCTGTCTCACACACAGATGCAGCCAGCCTATGACACTCTTAATATAAGTAAAATAAAAAAGGAAAACCATGTGTGAACAAGTGGAACGTTATAATCCAACGAGCATATTATTCAAAGGATGACGAATACATGCATGTTATATACCTTTTCGATAAGTTAATAACACAATTATGTTTTATATAGCAGGATTTGGTTAATTGTTATGTTTACAATGGTATTCAAAGTACAGTTTTAAAAAGTAATAAACCATTGTAACCAAAATAAATTTTTATTTTGCAATAACAGCATAGGTTACAACATATCACAATCATACTGTGATCATGAAAGTTATACATGAAATGTATCATAAGGTAACAGCTATTACAGTATATATTTGACACCCCGCCGTTACTATTCACGTTTTTGCGCTCGCCCTCCCACCCCCTAGCTTGTCCCATTTGAGGTTAGGCCTAAGCAGACACGACGACCTCAGTTCCGCACAGTCACTGTATTGTACATGTAAATTGTCCCGATCCCTAGTATATATAAATATTAGTTTAATTAGATTTCCTTGTGTATGTAAATTAATCCAGAGTGGAAACCACATGTTCTTGTGATGTATAAATATTTTTACACTGTTGTAAACAAACAAACGAACTTTGATGATGGACATGTTTTTTGTGCGAACTTAACATCAATAATATAAATATTGAAATGTAAAATAAGCTAGTGAAATTGTGTGTATATTATATTTCTTTTTACGGCATCGTAATTTTTAAGTGGGGCCTGACGGTAAAGTTACGTTAATTTCCCCGCGAGTGGAGAGTGTTGTTTTTGAGAAATATGTGGGTGTTGAAATGGCACCCCTGCTTTAGAACCGACAGCCATGCATGCGCCGCCATCTTACCACCCACCTAACGGGACTTATTCCCTCCCAGACTCCTTAACTTTGGGTATATAAGGGGCGCCTCTCGCCCAGTTCTTCAGAATTCGTTGGCAGCTTCTCTGAGCTCCCGTCTCTCAGCACCCCAGGCTCCGGCCAAACTCCTTCTCCGAAGGACTTCTTGCAAATGGAGACCTTCGCCCAACTCTGGCAGTCGACTTCTTGCAAATGGAGTCCTGCCGAAACACCCAAGGCAACTTCTTGCAAAGGGAGACCTCTGCCTTCCTTTACCATACCATTACGCACCTCACCTGCTGAGAGTCTGGCAGGAGGAGGCTCTGTCACCCAGCTTCCGCGCCATGCACGTAAAACGGAACACACCCTATGTCCTAGTTACCGCATCGTCAGCCACGAGGCACATAGCGGCAGTCGCGCTAGTTATCTATGGAAAGTTCCACCGGCCCACGAGGCCGATATCCCATGCCGTTACAGTATCGCGCAGTATCCGAGTGTGGATCAATAATCTTAAAACGTAAACACTAGTTACATGTGGATATCAAGTATTAAGAGACCTATGCTAAACCCAAGTATTAAGAGATCTGTGTACAAATCAAGTATTAAGAGACCTGTGTATTTTTAAGTGTTAAGAGACCTGTGTATTTTTAAGTGTTAAGAGACCTGTGTATTTTTAAGTGTTAAGAGACCTGTGTATTTTTAAGTGTTAAGAGACCTGTGTATTTTTAAGTGTTAAGAGACCTGTGTATTTATAAGTGCTAAGGGACCTGTGTATTTTTAAGTATTAAGGGACCTGTGTAGCTTCAGTATCTACGAAAATTGTGAACAAGTGCTGTATGTTGTGTAGTACGTGAATACAACTACTCATCTGGAATTCCGCTTTTTATTCAACGTCTCAATGCGTGTAGCACCTAAACAAATCCATCCCCCTTGAGGTCCAATGATTAAGAGAGAAAGCAGCTCAGGAGGTACGCCGCCAAACACGCATGCCAATCCAACCACCTAGACTCATTCCATCACCCACCAATATACAGGAGTCTCAGCTCTCTCTCACCTCTTTTTGTAAGCGCGAACTTCACGCCCGCCAAAGTGATACCCAGTTAGCGACGAGCAGGCGCCACCGCCACACAAATCACGCAAGCAGAAGCGCGACCCCAAATCGCTTAGTAAATTATTACAGCGCATGACCAGGAGGCCGTCGCAAATAATCAGCCCGCTCAAAACACCCAACAAAGGATCGCCGCCCTGGCCCTGACGAGTCTAGCAGTTTCCCTCCCCTCTCCATGCGGCTAGCACCCGGCTTCACTCTCCGAGGCGCTCGCTAATCTGACCCACCTCAGTTGCCACCTCGCAATACACACCCTACGGGAGAGGGCGGGGTTGAGTCATATTACATGTACAGGTGCATTATTCAAATTGTGTAATGTTTTATTTTACAGAACATCAACTAATTTGCAGTCTGGTAGTGAGAATGTTGAGGACCCTACACAACAGTCGACTGAAATACCAGGGACATCTACAAATACAAAGAACATATTAGTAGCAAATGTAAGAAAATGAACACCCCATTTCAAGTTCCAATACTAACGAAGAGGATGACGACAGGCTTTCTTTACTATTATTATTGCCTATGTTCAGACATCTTCCTGGTCATGTAAAATTAACAGCTCGAATGAAAATGACAGAAGTTGTGCAGCGATGTTTACAGATAGCACATTCGGAGAGCATGCAACTTCCTACTAGCAGACCATTGTATCTCAACTATCCAGTATTGGCAGTTCCTTTCCTCCTACATATTCACAGCCATGCTTGATTCCCCAACATCAGCACATTGCCACACATTATTCACCATCTACTATCCCAGCTGGCAGCCCCAATTCCATATTGTCAACCTTCCTCTCTGTATATTTCAACCCATCAAACAGAAATATCTCTTCCGTCCCTGCAGTCGGTTGTCTCAAAATCATTGTCCGCCACAGATTAAGACCTCTTCGAAATAATGCATTAATGGTGAGTGAATTGCGGTATTGGTTAAGCGAAAAATGTAATTGTTACAAATTAACCTACAACTGTACTTGCTTTATTTACTTTGTCCTACCTATTACAGACAGCCCGTTTCACCTTGTCACCGTGCCAAAAATTTTGTCGCGGCTCCCATCTCTACTGCAGAGTGAAAAACATTATTGTGACTATATTTTGGTATACAATTTAGACAACCACAACAACATCATTGCCACGCTCAATTAAGTTCCTATATTCTATCATACTGAAAAGGTACAGAACCCGCTGTAGAAATGAAGTAGTCTGCGAAAATATCTTGAATATCTTTCGCCCGTGCAGAGCCACCACCAGTGCCAACTATAGCAATATTGTCCATTGCACATGACAGAGTATCTTCAAACTGATAACAATCACGTACATGTACAAAATTATGTAGTACACAAGCACTTTTCACTATTACCTCCACAAAGTCTGCATCGAAACATGTACCAGTATGGAATACTCTCCACTTGTTACAAAGAATTCCAAATGCACATTCCACAAACCGGCATGCTCTAGTCTTTAATTAAATATGCACTTCTTGCTATCCAAACGTTGTCTTGAGTATGGGCGCAAAACATGTTCACTCAAGGCAAAGGACTCGTCTGCAACAATGACTGGTGGTACATTCTGTCCTCTGGTGCCAGGAAGGGGTCTGTAACCAGGTAAGTTAAGTGACCCAGAAACAAGTTTGTGGTACAGAACTGATTTCTTAAATAAGTTTACATCAGAAGATTTCCCATACCCTCCCCCACATCAATTGCTGTGTAACAGTAATTGGCATCCACTAAAGCCAACCGAACAATGGAGAAGAAACTTTTATAATTGTGAAACATGGAACCACTGTCGGCAGGATTAACTAATCTCGCAAGCTTACCATCAAAAGCACCCATGCATGAAGCAAAATTGCTTCGCTCCAAAAACTCTTCAATTATTCGTAACCAATCTCCTGTTGTCGGCTCACGAAGGAAGTGTTTGTTCATTGACAACCATACGGCCTCACATGTTTCTCGGACAATCTGCGAAATCGTTGACCTGCCCATCCTGTATTTAAAACCAAGAGAAATGAATGTATTTCCAGTAGCCAGGAACCTAGAACAAAGGACGATATACTACTGTAGTAACTAACATTTCAGATTATTTTTTTCGGTTCGCATGTATATTAAATGTATACATTGCTGATCATACCTTAGTGTAACGGCTGTTCTTTCCTCTGGAGTTATTGCGACTCCAAAACTAGTATTCTTCTTTTGTATGTCACTTCTGACATAACTCCACAGTTCATCAAACGATTCAAATGACATACGAAAGTAGAAAAAAAATTATCAGAGTGACGTCTTAAAGTACAAAACACTGCATATTCAGTGGATGCACAGAAAATCTCCGTATCTTTTTTTTTTCTTTAAATGACGAGAAACCGCCAATGCTAACAGAAAATCATCTGTCACCGTCACTGGTACCATCACGAAGGAGACTGGCTTAATTGCGCGTCCAGGTCGCCTGATACGACATCCACATTTTCCGGAAACGGCGGATGACCAGGTCGCGGCGTTTCTGTCGCCGCGAACTGGTCGCTAGTGTGTCCCCGGCTTAAGGCTGTTAGCCTGACCAAAATAATTAAGAACACCTGTGATCGTACCATACACAAGCGTGGGCAGGGGCAGAAAGGCAACAGCTGGTGGACTGAGGAGTTGGAAGACATGAGACGAAATGTACGAGCACTAAGAACCAGAGTCCAACGCATGCGTGGCGAGGAAAGGCTGAGAGCCATTCCTGAGTATAAACAATTGAGCATGAGTTACTTCCAAAAATCAGAGAAACTAAGCTGAGTTTTTGGAAAGCCTTTGTCCAGGATGTGGGCAACAAGGATCCTTGGAGTGTGGTGTACCGCATTGCAGCTGAGAAGATGCGGATGAACAATCCCCTCCACAGCCTGTGGTCCCTCGATGGGTGGATGTGTGGATGTCCTTGAGAACTCAGCTCATCTACTGGAAGTGCTGCTCCCCTCTGAACCTTCAGAAGGGGAAGATGATTGACATGTGTGTACCAGGCTGTGGGTAGCAGAGCCCTACCACGCACAGGACACTGAGCCCTTCACTATGGAGGAACTCAATGAGGCGGTCTATGGAATAGCGAATCAAAAGGCTCCTGGTATAGACAGTATAACTGCTGAGGTGTTGAAGAGATTGTTTGGTCGCCTCTCGCCCCATCTACTTCGCCTATATAATGACTATTTGGAACAGGCCGTCTTTCCAGCATCTGGAAAGTAGGCGACGTCCGCGTTCTTTATAAGGGCGCGGGCAGGGACCTGCAGGATGTCAAGTCCTACAGGCCACTCGCCCTCCTCCTAACTCTGGGCAAGGTACTTGAGCGGTTGTTGAACCGACGACTCTCGGCACACATTGACCCATAGATGGACTATCCTCTTACCAGTATGGCTTTTGTGCTGGACTTAGTACGGATGCTGCACTCCTCGATGTCTTGATGTCGGTGGAGATGGCACCGGAAAAGTACCTGATGGGAATCATCCTGGACATCGCTGGAGCATTTGATAATGAGTGGTGGCCAGGAATTCTTGACCGGTTGCGCGAACTGAGGTGTCCGAGAAACATATACTCTGTGCTTTGTGATAACCTGCATGAGCGAAAGGGTGTGGTTGTCCTCAGCACTGCCACGGTGGAAAAGATGCTTTCTGTGGCTCCCGCTTCCCGAGCACTGTCAGGTGTTTGGGTATGATGACAACAGCTTGATCCTGGTGTCAGGTCGGTCCTGGGTGGACCTTGAGTTGAAAGCACAGGCGGTCGTGGATGGTGCAGTCGCGTGGGTAAAGACGACGAAGCCGGGGTTCTCTCCGGACAAAACCCAATATATGACGCTGAATGGAAAATTCCTGGGACGGTGTGCGCACACCCCACATGTGAAGATGGATGGAGTGCGACTTAAATTTGTCTGCGAGTATAAGTATGTTGGTGTCATCTTGGATGAGTCCCTGAGTTTCTAGCAGCATATTGAGTACATAACAGACAAGGCAATCTCACTGTTCAGCAGGCTGAGGTCCCTTGCACCATCTTCTGTGGGTGGTCTGTCGCCAGCTACGCTGTTGAGCCACTACCGGGGCTTTGAGCCCATCATGATGTACGGGGCCGTGGTCTGGTATCACAAGACATGGCTAGTTCACAACCGCCACAAGTTGCAAGCTGTGCAACGAACAGCCTTGCTGGCAGTTACAAAAGCATATCGGACAATGTCGAACGATGCTCTCCCAATACTCGCTGGAGTTCCACCCATTGAATTGGTGATTCAAGAGAAGGGGAAGCTAATGAGACTGAAGCTCAGGCAAGGTATCACGCTTGAGGATAAGGAACTGGCTCGAACAGCCACAATACGAGAATGGCAACTGCGCTAGGACTCGTCCACACAGACCCGATGGACGTATGACATCTTCCCTAGAGTTGATGAAAGACTAGCAAACGACTGGTTCAGGATCGATCATGTTGCGCAGTTGATAACGGGACACGGAAACTTCAGAGTTTAGCTTCATGAGTATAAACTGGTTGAAAGCGCGAACTACCTTTACTGTGACGTGCCAGGTACCATTCGGAACCTGCTTACTGACTGTGGGATCGTGGAAGGTTTCTGGGAGAAGTACCGGTGGGAAATGGCACTACAGGTTTTTCTTTTCTCACTGCGAATCTTGGTTATGACTAAAGAAGGTAGTAACTTGTTGCAGGCCTCCGTGGATGACGTCCTAAGAGTGCTACACGAGGAGAGGCACGCCTCTTGGTGCGAGAAAATGATAATCGAGTACAGGCTAATGAAGGGTTGGGTGCCCGGTAAGCCTGAAACACTGATTAAGACATAGGTCATATAGGTCCAAGTGGGACCTGCCAATAATAACCCGAGCATTGGATTGCTGAAACACAACAAACGACTAATACAACTGGTCTAAACTGTCACGATAGAAACCTAGTTACTATATAAATGAATAACCAGGACTCCTATCCAATAATAGCTGGCGTATATCGGCAGTACACAACTGCCGATATCACCCATTGATCATACGAGACCTGTCGTGCTTAGCGACCGGCCCGCACTGATTATACCAGGCCTCATGTGTTAGCTCATGGGGTCCAAACGACACACTGGCATAGGTTGGCAGTGTCAAGCTGACGATCTCACCTTTCAGCTTATACGAGACCGGTTGTGCTAAGCGATCGGCCCGAACCGATAGTATGAGGCCCTGTGTGATCAGCATAGAATCAAAGAGGTCCTGCACGTCGCCCCAAGCGGTAGACGCCCTGAATACTGCTGGATCTAAGATGCGTCAACTGTGAGGCTAGCCCGTGAAGTGTGTACCCTCACAGACAAGTGTAGCATGATCGGCAGTGCCTGTGAAGTCTTCACTGGTGAGTGGAGATGGAGGGGCAGTTTTCCCATGTCTGGCTTGGCTATGTGTGGTGCTAGAGGCAGAATTGTTCCAGCTCTGAATATCAATGCAAAATATCAGCAAATAAAGTTGTCACCCACATTACAACTGTGAAGGTGTGGAGGAGGTGCGGAGAGCCGGACAAGATTTCCTGAAAACTTGTCTGAAATTGGAGTTGAAGTGAAAGTTTTCAATTATATTCGTACCTATTTACATAATATGTTACAATGTCTGGGACTAAAGCACCGAAGTATTTGACTCTCTTCAAGAAATCAGTTAGTGATGAATTCTTGTGTAGTCTTTCCTCGAGGAAAGGCGAGCATTTGGCATTTTGTTCGCTTTGTCACTGCGATTTTAGCATTTCACACGCAGGAAGGAGACACGTAGTAAAACATACTCAAACAAAGAACCACTAGGAAAGTGCTCAGTGCAACAAAAACAACAAAAAAACTTAACTTTTTTGCCAGTAAGTCATCACAAAAAGATGAGCAAATTGTAAATGCAGAGTGTCTGTGCACAACATTTAATTTAGAGCACAATTTGCCGTTCAGTTCCTCCGACCATGCGGGGTTACTTTTCAAAAAAAATGCTCCCTGATAGTGAAATAGCTCAAAAATAAGGATCTGCTAGAATGAATACATCAGCAATAGTTGGCGAAATAGCAAAACGTGAAGAAGAGCAGTTAGTAGAAATACTTTTAAAATGTCCGTTTTCCATCTACATATTATTCGACTGATAGTGATTCAAAATTATATATTCTTGTTATTACATATTTTGAGTGTTACTATGAAGGTTGAGAATTCTGTGCTCCCTGTACCTACTCTGTCAGGTGATGCAACTGGAGTAAAATTGCCACAATGATTTTGAATTCACTAAGATCGCTTGACATTCCACTGGTTAACTGTATATCATTCAGTGTAGACAATGCACCAGTTATGGTGGGTGCCAAAAATGGTGTAGCTGCACCGTTAAAGAAAAAGATTCCAAATTTGCTACTTGTTGGCTGCCCTTGTCATTTACTTAATATGGCAAGAGAAAAGGCATCAGCATGTCTACCATGCAATGTTGAAGAGGTGTTGGTGGACAGTTATTACTTTTTAGAAAAACGTGCAAAGAGGAAAGAGAAACTGAAAGATTTTCAATTGCTTTACGACACAGAGGTGCATGTGTGTACGCTCTGGCTGTCTCTGGGAAAATGCCTGACTAGAATGCTATAATAGTAGAACCCCTGATAAGTCTTTTTAACTTAGAAAGTTAGAATAAGAATGGCAGCCTGTGATTACGGTCTGCTTAAGAAGCGTGCACAAGGCAATTCATAAAGAATTACAGTTCCGCTTTTTCTTTCGCTTCTTTTTGTCTAGTGGGATTGTTCAGTCTCCAACCCGTTCAAGATACACTTTTCAGATCCAAGGGCAAGTTCACCACTTGACTTCGGGTGCTGCTCGCCCAGTCGACACCAACGAACCACGCTATAACCTGCTGTATTTCATTGATGCAGATGAAGAAAACACTACCAGGGTGCATCTACATAATCCCATACAAATTGCTATAGTAGAGAAGCTTGAGGCTCTCGACACAAATTAACCCGATTGCTAGGATACATCAAACCATGAGAAACTGCTGCGCTTGGGACGCACATATCGTTAAGTCATACTTTCTATCAAGGTATGTGTCGACAAAAACACTAACGTGTACAACCTTCCTGTCACTGTCAACAAGGTTGCAGCAATTTTCGTCGACGATGGGCCATCGGTCAGGATCGACATTCGGGTGTATCCCAGGGATCGTCCCGTACAGAGCATCAACTAACTCAATTCCTGTGTATATTCAAAGATGTATCCACTTCTCTTCCCCAAAGGGAAACCTCGGTATACCAGTGGACACAGCCACACCGTTGGCATGAGCGATGTGCGCAAGTCTATCACTTGCAATCAGTTGTATGTATACAGAATCATGTAAAAGCATGACTTTTCGAAACTTCATCACTCAAGGAAACTTTTCAGGAGTACTTAGTCGACTGCTACTGCAAGGAGGATTACGCATTTGGTACATCAAACTTAACCAGGATAAGCTGAGGGTGGAGGCTTATGAAGAGCTGATGGAGCACACCCAGTAAGTTCCGGCCGCTGTGGATGCCAGGGTTGGCAAGATTGTCATAACGCCTTCCTCTTTCTACGGTTCTGCCAGGCAGATGCATTAAGCTGAAGTTAGCTCTATCTGGACTTTATTTTGCCTCCTCTAACTCCCCCTCCACAGACAATTGTGGGCGTGGCTTAAGACACTGTTACGAAACTTAATGGAAGAACAAGTTAAGTAACAAATACATTTGGCGTGAATTACAAACCCAGCTCTATGTCAGCTCTATTTGTTAACAAAAAAAAAAAGGCAGGATTTTACATTTTGTCTGAACTTTTAGATTATGTAAGATATACTTTATTTTCACGAAGTTTGCAAACTTGAGCCGGGTAGTCACATATCCTACAAGAAACCTTATTAATTGCACTATCCAGTGGTATGTTTATATTTCTAGTAGCAGCCATACCGCTCTGCCAATGAATTATTAAAAATTACATTATGTTATTAAATGCTTTAATTAAAATAACCATTTTTTTCATATGCATATTACTTCTTATCTAGGTTATTTGTATTAAGACGTCAGTTACCATGTATAGTAATCGCTAGAATTATATAAACCAAAATAATTTAGCACAGCACTCTCCAAGCAATGTTAAACGATACGTTATTTACTATGCTTGCACATGTTCAGTCAATTATTAATTTCATACAGTAAATGTACTTGAGCCGGGTACTCACATATACTACAAGAAAACTTATGAATTGCACTTTCCAGTGGTATGTTTATATTTCTACTAACAGCCGTACAGCTCTGCCAATGAATTATTAAAAATTCCATTATTTATTAAATGCTTTAATTAATTTTTTTCAATTGCATATTACTTCTTATCTATGTCACTTGTTCTAAGACGTCAGTTACCATGTATAGTAATCGCTAGAATTATATAAACCAAAATAATTAAGTACAGCTTTCTCCAAGCAATATCAAACATTAATTATTGACTGAACATGTGCAAGCATAGTAAATAATCTAATTTCATACAGTAAACGTACTTGAGCTGGGTACTCACATATACTACAATAAACCTTATTAATTGCACTATCCAGTGATATGTTTATATTTCTAGTAGCAGCCCCTTAGTTGCGCCTATGTCTTTATTTACTCATTACACTGCACAACTTCAAATGAGCAATGGGTTTGGTAGAGAACATAGTATGGGAGAGAGAGAGTAAGAGAGAGGAACAGAGTGAAAGAGAGGATAGTGAAGGGTGATTATGAAAAGGGGTTTCCTGAAGTACATGCGCGCCGTGCGTCCTTTCCCTCGACCACGCCACTCACTGCACAGTTGCTGATCTCGTCGCTCTAGCATTGGACGAAGGCTGTACCTGCAGTGGATTTTCTCGCTTTAAGTGAACCCGGTGAAGATCTGAGGCTAAGCACAACGATGGCAGACGTGGTTAGTAAAACCAATTGTGGATCCATTCCATTCCCGTTAGATCCAGTTGTGCTATACGCATAACTCTCCGAAACATGTTTTGAAAACACACAAACCGTGTGCATTCCATTCGTGAATTCTTCTCATTAAATGTGGACGAGCAGCACAGCTAGTTTCGGTACAAGTAAACTTTACTGTAGAATGTGATGCGACTATATACACTACCGTATGATAATCGGCGAGTACTTGTAATTGTACAGTTTCAAGTTTTCCTGTCGCAACCATCATAAATTACAAATAAATTAAAATTTAAAGTTTATATTAAAAATACGACACACAATTATAAAGTAATAAATTGTAGGAAATAAAGTGTCACAGGTGCCATGTTTTATGTGTATATATGCATATACACACATGCGTGCGTGAGTGCGTGTGGGTTTTTGTGTTTTTTGGATACATCAGAAACTAGGCAACGAAAAGCGACCAGCATGTACACAGCTGGATAGGTTGGTGTAAATTCGTAGGTAAAATAAAGTACATTATAATACAAAATTTGTTTTATTCTGTAAATAGGTACTTACACAGGGTATACTGTTTTAAAAAGCGTTACGAAAAAATGTGATATTGTAGATGATAGATATTGAAAAATCCGTTATTTAATATTTGTTTAAAATAGCACCAGTTATAGCAGACGAGAAACTGCTAGCTTGCCTAATATGCTAATCGCTTGCCAACTAAAAATTTGGAAGACTACCTACCCCTTACACTAAAAGAATTACAGTTGTCAAATGCCACTGAAATAGTATTGCACGGGCTACTGACTTAGACCAACACAATCATGTATTTTTGAAATGTAGTCTATTATGAAGGAATTTAATGTTATTCTATGAAATTTTTTACAACAAAAATCATAATTTTAAATTTGTATGAAATAGTGGTCATTTTGTTGAAGTTAATTGGCAGTGGCATTTTTCTTTACATTAAAAATTTACCTCAGCCAATTTTCCTATAACAATAGGCTATTTCAAAGTCAAAATTTGCATGTTTTTACTTCACTTACCCCGCGAAAATCTAGAAACATAATAAAGTTAAATAATTACTAATGAAACAAAATCTCGTAGGCTACAGCTTGTAACATTTAAAAAGCCATTAAAAACATTTTTTTTTGCATTTATAAAAAAAGGGTAAATTTACAAAAAAAAAAGTACACGTCATAATTTTTTTTAAATACTAAAATTTTTTGTAGTGGGTTTTTAGAGGTGCTTACGTAAACTACTTCGGATCTACTCGATAGCGATAAAAATCAAGATCTCAGAATGTTCAACTCTATCCAGACTCTGGATCCTATAAATCTACCCTGCTCTGGAGCATAATTTTGAGCTTTTAAATATATTCTTTAGTATTCCAATTGATATTACAATTTGTATAGCATTATGCTTCAAAATATGTAATAATGACATTTTATATTACTTAAAAAATAAGAAATAATTTACATACTCCACTGAAATTAATTCACTACAAGAATTTTAACGGTCAGTTCATTAAGAAATAATTATTATCACGTATATTATAATCATTATAGCTACTGCTGTCAAAAAGGAAGATTTCTTCTATTTTGTAGCATCGTCGGAAGACATAAATGTGGTTGGAGTAGTTGATATGAAATTGATAATTCAAAACCAATGTTTGGGAACTGAAAAAAAAAATGTATTTTTTTTGTTACTTTTATTGTCTGCTAAGAGTACATTTAAAGTGGAGAGGGGATGTTATTTTTTTATTTGGAGGTTTTTATGTGCCATCGAAAAACATACGACCTTGGGGGATAAACGAGAGGAAAGGGGGAAGGAGTCGACCATGGTCTTTGTTAAGGAACCATACCAGAATTCACTTAAGAGTGATTTCGGAAAACCGTGGAAACCGAAATCAGGATGGTCGGAACCGGGTATCGACCCGGGTCCTCCCGAATGCGGTTATCAAACAAAAAAGAGAATATTAATCGCCTTGATGTCAACTTAGGGGTATCACTCATTTCCACTACTTCTTTGCTAAGTATATCTTAAACATACACGAGAGCATATATAAAACAATATGTTTACAAATATTGCTTACATTAGTATTATATAATATTAATATGGTTTTCAATACTTAAAGATGGGTAAATATTAATAATCACTACTCATCGTGTAGTGGCTGGTTTTCCAGGTTAAGTTCATATATAAACTGTTATGAGAGTTTAATTTTTATATTTTTCTCTAATTTCAGATTTTCAAAATAGTTACCATACAAGTAACAGAAATAAAGGATCATTGCCGTAAATTTGGGCTCCATTAACTTGTTCCCCCGACAACCCGAAACTTAATTCAAAGTGTTTCATCGTTTTGTGTTGTTTTGTGCTGCAAACCAAAAGTTTTGTGCGCAATTCCTTGGAAGCTGCAGGCCTTTTCCATCGGGAGGAACAAGTTAATAACTCTCCCCCGACATAAAAAATTTCAATGAAAAATTTACACAGTGTTGTACACTTGTATGTGACAAAATACTTATATGTGTGTATTTGTGAGTGTTTTTGAGAGTAAGAATATTAATATTTCATAGTGTTTGGGATATTAAATCACCGAGATAAACAAAGATGTCAGTGGTAATATATACTGTGTGTATGTACATTAATCTCACTTAACATAGTTTAACATGGCTCTCTCTTCCCAGCTTGAGTCAGATCTATGAAGTAGGGAGCTAGCGAAAAGCTGCGTAGGCAGGCAGTATTTCACTCGGTATATCGGGCTAAAGTCCTAGGACACTGTAATTACATATTGTGATAAGCTTATAGTGTACTACGCTGCTGTTCGTTAAATTGATTTACATGTTATCAAGTTCACGCAGGGAGGACCGGTCCCTGATGTTTTTCAAGTGTAAAAGAAGAACAATTTGGTATCCTATCCCTTCCTTAAAAATAAAAAATTAAGGCTTCAGAAAACAATATAGTTTTTGTATATTTTTATTCACATGAAGGCATTATAAGGTTATCAGTTATCGTATTTTTACACTCGCTACTCTTTTTAAAATAAATAATGATGCTTGTAAAATACTTTACAAACTTGCAATAATATACAAAAGGGACCGCGGCGATCGAGTGGTCAGACACCTCACTTCCCACCTAGGCTATACGGGTTCGATGCCGGATTTTACGAACGTAAGAACATAATCGACGTTGCCGTTGTTCGGCGTGGGTTTTTTTTTTTTTTTTTTTAGGGAATTTCCGTTTCATCCACCTCTGTCATTCAGTCGCTGATCCACCCTAATATCACCCTCACCTCAAACATTCCTCGGTCCAGAAGAGCGACAGAGATGTCTCGCTAGTCGAGAAGCCAGTTTAATCTTTACCCCGGCCTACTCTCATACACAATGTTGTCCTAGTTGTAGGAATTGCTTTATTTGACATTGCTGTAGCTGGAAAAATAGCAGCTGTAATCGTAAAACAAACCTATAGAGACGTGCATTGAAGTTAAACACAAACTTTCCATAAATTAAATAACAGGGTTACCTCTTACAGTCACATTGAAAAATGTCATTACGAAAACACTGCACGCTAGTTTAGTACTCTGCGCTCAGAGGTGAAGCTATGTTTAATGCAAGTATTCAAGTCAACTTAATAACAATAATAATACGACTTTATTAATGGTGCAGTTAAAGCGATGTCTTACACTGGACCATACAAATTTCAGTCTACAGTTTACAATTAAGTTATGACATTTCACACTTCAGTCTAAGGTAATACTAAAATTGAAAAGCAATAACGAAATAGCGATGTATCATGAAAGAATTAAAACATCATGATAATTAAATTAAAATTTAAACAACAATTACGTGTTCCATGTCTCCAAAACTAGATTTTCGTATTGAAGACAAAAAGTTGGGTAGCTTCTCACACTTAGTGAACAATTTTATCTTCTAAGTAAGGTGGCATTGTTTTTATCTATTACACATTAATACCCTCATTTTGTGTAATATATACAGTACGTATCGTTATTTTTATTTTTGTAATTATATTTAAATAATTCAGCAGCATATTTAAGAGGGTGTGGTACATAATTCAACGCTAAAAGCATTACTATGTAACTGCAGGTTTCTTGAAGCCAATTTGCGAAAATTAAACAATAACAATCCTAGACAAAAATTTTAGACAAAGTTTTAAACAAAATTGTTTCCAGTGTTACGTACTTCTGAGGCACAATCTCTTACGGCGGAACCTCCTGTATTTAACTGCGGCGCAAGATATCACGCGTAACGAATTAGTAATTCTGGATCAATATTTACTTATAAAGTTAGCAAATACCATTATCTAGGATTGTCATTGAGTATGTTATCCATATTGGCTTCGAAAAAAGCGTAGAAATCAATTGATGTTTTCAGTGTTGATTTATCTACCACACACTCTTAAGTATTGTAAATATGTAAAACTTGTACTCATTTAAGAATGAATAATGAATATCGTGCTTATAGCCCACTAGTGTGTGTTGAATGCTGCCTTTTTTTTAAGTGTGGTTTTGTTTATTTTTGCATTGGAATTCTGTTGCAAAAAAGCACTACAATAGAATGTGAGTTTCGTTTCCAATATTGCTTTAAAATTATTAGTGATAACTTTGTAACAACACTTTTATGTAGTAGTTAGTTGGAGAGTGTTGTAATTTTATAGTGAGTCATTAAACTTCAAATTCTATATTAGGGCGTTGATGTATGTCGACAGTTCTATTTTTTCGGGGGAGGAATGTAGATGTAGTTGTTGAACACCCAACCAACCAAACAAAACGTAGACCGGGAGGGGGACCTCCCTCTTTACGAGAAAATTTGGGGTTTTCAGGCAAAAAAATTGTGCTCTTTAAGCATTTTTTCATAACTGTAGATCTTATCTATATAGCAGGTTAGCTGGATTAAATAGTGTTTGTTTAATATAAAATGGTTTGAGTGAAAATTCTTGTAAAGTCACAGTTAAATTACAGGAACTTTGTCCACCACAAATCAGTATTTAAATAGCAGGACATACCTGAATGCTTCACAATGCAGTTTTTAAAATATTCGGTACCTGCATGCAAACGTAAATTAGTAATGAAATAATTTTAATCACTTTCACTATACTGTAGTATTTTCGTGACTTGTTACAATGCTGAATATCACAGTATGCTACATTATTACATGCATTTGGTAAATATTGATGATGTTTACAAGTTTTTAATACACTGTGTGTGTTTCACTTGCTGTACTTTTTGTTAGTTCTTACAGTAAAAAAATATTTTATCTTAAACTTAACTGTCAACTACCACAGCAAACGAAGTTCACTTATTTCTATTGGAAATTTTTGTTTACAGTAATATTCAACATTAATTTTGCGAATGGTGTATGATTTGAAAACAATTTAAATGTAAAAAAAATCATCCTCGCTTTACCTTTCTCTTTTTCTCTATCTGAGTGTGAAGGTTTCATCATTTTGGTATGGGATGAGGTGCGCACACCGAAATATTTTAATGTGCAAAATGGTGCTATTTAAGCAGTTTTCGTGCCGCAAAGGGGACGTGGACTCCATTTTAATATTCTTCGTAGTCTAAATTAAAATATTTCGTAAGGTAAAGCGAGGAGAGATGGTGCGAGAGGAGAGTTGGCACACTAGTTAAATTAACGGTCAAGAGATGGCGCAACGAGCATCTGCTTGGTGGAGGGCGAGCGGTAGACATGTTGTGTACAGTGAAAGTTTCTTTCGTCGTTCTTAATAAAATTTTACAAGATGTTCGTGTTTCTGTGTTCCTTATGGTGATGGTAAGTAGCTGAATTTTCACGTCTGTATATGTATTTTTCAATTAGCATAGACGGAAGCGAAATAACTGACATATTAAAGTGTACAAGTGAGGTAGGATGCGTAGACATACGAAATGTGGCATTACAGAACTGCTGCCATATTATCTGGAGTAAAAGTGGGGTGTGCCATCTATCTTACACCTTTAGAATAGATGGCACAGCAGTCAGGGTAGGCAAGTTGGCACACTTACTTTAAGTGGAAGCTTCAGTCTGCCAGGTATATATTATTGAACGAAGACATGGTTAACACCAGATATGTGCAATGAATTTAAATGTGAATTTTGGCCAAACTTACAATTTTTGAGGGGTGAGGTTACAATTGATTTCGGTCCCACACAACACTGTTTGTAACAATAATGGTTTATAGACACTGCTGAACTAGATTATTTTTTGCTTGCATAAAACTATAAATATAGAACAAAATATAAATATGTATTTTGACACATAAATGTATTATTTCTGAAAAATAAATTTTGTTTGTAAAATTTACAACCAGTATAATAGAAAACTAAGTAACTTAGGCGACGATACCTACTGATTAGAGTAGCCTCCTAACCGCTTGGTACCTCGGTACTCGGTTATAAATTCGAGCTATGTGAGATAGTGGGATCGAACCCACAACCCTCGTTACTACATAGGCTTATCGTGCTTCTGTTCGTATTATTAAGTACAATTTTTAAGTGTATTAGATGTGTTTTAGAAGTAAATTTTCGCTTTTCAGCTTCGAATTCTTATTAAATTGAAGATGATATAGTTAATATCGTCATTTATGTATGTTTAGAAGAAAGAAGAAAAATATTGAAACTGCTGCAAGAAAAGTAAGACAGTGAATAAGAAAATGAATCACCTCCTAACAGAATTGGAAAAAATCATTGAAAAAAAAAAAGACTTAGAAACGAAAAAGATGCTCTTAAAAATAGCAAAAAGGCTCAACCAGAAAAACGTAATCGACGACAGGGCTAAGAAACGTTTAAAATATGACACATAATCTTCATCGGATAACCATGAAGAACTGCTGTTGTCAGATGGCACGAGTGAGGACGTCAATGAAGATGAGTGTGTTGAATATTTCGAGCTGTATTCCAATACCAAATCGCTTTCAGATTGGATTAAGTGCGGAAAATGTTTCAGATGGCTCCACGAAAGTTGTTCCATCTACAAAGACAAGTGTGCTATGTGTGGCAGAATGGAAAACAAGAGACTACGTAAAACTGCTGCCCCTTGAGGTTTTTTGTACCTTTTTTTTTTTCAGTTTGTTTATTCAAGTTTATCTCATTACTGATTAATTTTAACGATATTTTTACTATAAACATAACTTCATTATTTAATAATTTTGTTCTGTAGGTCATTACTAAGAACACAGTAGATTTTCTACTCATAAAAGTGACATGTTATTTTTTTTTCTGGAAATTTTTTGCATTTATTTGAAACGTACCATCTCTCCTACACTAGTGTGCCATCTTACCCACCCTGTTATGAGAGATGGCACAAATACTGACATTTGAAACTTCCCTCACAAGCTAAGTGATATATTGTTGTTCCTCTATTCTAGAGTGTGTGATCATTGTAGATAATATAATTAACAAACTTCTGCAAAGGTGGTGGTTTTATTGTTGAAAACAAATGTTTTTTGTTATTTACTATTAATTGTGTGCCAACTCTCCTCACTTTACCTTATGTAAGTGGGGGGGACAGGATTCTCAACCCCGTTCGCATCTCCCCTACTTCCGGGCGTGCGTACCCAGCATGCTATTGAAGCTCTACTTTTTTTCTTCTCCGTCTTCAATAACTTTCTTATAATAATTATAAAAACCAAAAATTATAAATAAATTAACCAGTATTCAATAATTGGTACTGTGTCTGGTACAAGACTAAGATAATATTTTGTCCCCTTCGCTAGGTCTCCTCCCTCTCGACAAGCTGTTGAAACCGGTGAATTATATTACAGGTAGATAATTTCTCCTATAGTTTCCAGGTAGGCCTATTTGTTTTTTCATAATAAATTGCTTGCCAAAGTATGTTGGTCGAATCCAGCCCCGTCCTGTATATTGGGCTACATTGATGACCACTGAGTAGTAGGTATGTGTAGGTATGTGTTAGGGGTAATTTATGCCCCTTTAGGTATTGCTGCGTTTTATGTATGTCTGTGTTGAATACATGTAATTTATATGTCCAGGACTTCAAGGGTTACCATCTGCTGGGAAACAGCATGATGGTAAGACTAGGAGCTCACTTAGCATTGACAGCATGATGGTAAGACTAGGAGCTCACTTAGCATTGACAGCATGATGGTAAGACTAAGAGCTCACTTAGCATTGACAGCATGATGGTAAGACTAGGAGCTCACTTAGCATTGACAGCATGATGGTAAGACTAGGAGCTCACTTAGCATTGACAG
>PNEQ01037734.1:0-13592 GCA_003012365.1 Medauroidea extradentata
GCCCTAGACTGTCGATTTAGCTAGGCAAACGCCCGCCTTATATACCCCTGAGGGGGGCTGAAGTACCGTTAGTGGGTGGTGAAGATGGCGGCCGCGAGAGAGGAGGCTGTCTGCTGACCCGCAGGCGCGCCACCCCAACACCCACGAATTCCCTTACAACTCGGCCAAAAATACGTTAAAGCCCGCGGGGCTGACAGAATTGTCCGTGTTGTTGAAAAAATATCGCAAATAATAAATTAGACACACAAATCCAAGATAGTTACGTGAATGCCCATATTTACATGTATTTACTTTTATAATTTTTACCGCCTGTATGTTTACAATATGGCGGGCGGGCATCAACCAGTACAGTCACAAAAACGGTAAATACAACTTTTACAATATTCTCGATATTACGTTTATGGACAACACGGCTCACAATATGTATTTAGAGGTCCCCTTGGGCGTAAATACAATAGGCCTAACCCTCAAAATAAGCAAATTACGGGGCCGAGCGTAAAATATTAACTAAGCACCTACAAGGGTGCGTCAACATGAACTGCAACTGTCTGATAGTCACGTGCAACTAGCATCCTGTCTCGTCACAAAGCAGAGCCACGTGTTTGTTTTTCTCTCCCACTCAGCGACTCTCTCCCATGTTTCCGCATGGCAAAAAAAAGGACTAGCAGTCCATAAAAGAAAAAATTCCAGCGTTATCTCATCTTTTTTTCTCTAGCTGCAGAATTGAGCTCGGCTTGACCTTGATAACTTCTGCTGTAGGTATTATTGATCACTCGTCATGTGTCTATGAAAGCGCTGCGGCGTAAAAACAGCCTACGACGTAAACACATCACTCCTGTCGTCATGTGCGGCATGTGGGCTGATAAGGTTTTTGTTTTATGCTCGCTCGACAGAGGAGCAATAAGAGCGACTGCAGCCAACGCGCCGAGAGCCATTTCATCTCTATTCACAGTACAGAGCATTAAACTGGTGCATTCGGCATAGTTTAGTGATTATTCTAATAGGCCTGCAACTTTTAGCGACGAGTCATTCAGTCGTTATTTTATACGTGGTAGTACCTTGAAAAGTCCGGTTTTTTGCCCTTCTGAATGGCTCTAAATTCGCGTTCATAATAGACGTTTGAGTTTTTAAAAAATACAGACTTTTTTTTTTTTATTGTTTGTTCTTTAATACACACTTTTATTAGTATCACATAAATGCTTATAATGGCGACAGGCTGTAACAGTTCTTGCGCAATAAAATAAAAGACTCAATGACTGTACTGACAAGTTTTAAAATTGTTGCTGTATACATTCACGTAAATAATACGAGTTGTTCTGTTGTGGTCTGAATGTGCTTTGCGCGAGACAAGCAGGATGAATCACGCGCGCGCTAGCTGCCCGGACGCAAGCCATGGCCAGTGGCCCGGCCACTCCCCTCCCCCATCATACAATACCAGACCGAGCGCGCCGCTCTGCCACGCACGTCATGGTGGGGGATTGTGGGGTACCATTTTATTTGGAAGACACATTTCATCGTACTAAAATATAATTTCGATGAAAACTTTTTTAAGTCCGTAATTTTTCTACATAAATTTTAGGAAAAAAAACCACTTAATTTTTTTTTATTTGGGAGGGGGGGGGTCAAATTTAGTTACCTCGGGACTAACCACATCGGCGATCTAACGACACAATTTCCTGGCACCGTTCGATGTCGATAGATCGAGGTTTTACTGTAATACAACTATGAATTATACAATGAGAAACACATGGTTTTAACGTAAAACTGTTAATTGGGGACAAAAAGTGCACATTTGCGGAAGTACTTTCTCAGCGCAACACCCTAAACAGACTAGGCAAAAGCTGACCAACGTGCGTCAATCACCTGCGTCATGGAGAAATACCATGAAGCCAATGATTTTACCACAACGTCGGCACCAGAAATCCTACAACCTGGAGAAGATTATAACACATGAAGTTACTCACTTCACCACGAAATATTTAATAACTACATACTAAAATTGCCAAAATTAAAAAAATGTAGCAAAATGCAAGAAAAAGTTATATCAACAAAATTATTGAAAAATTTTTTGTGATCAATTTGAAACCAAACAAGCCAGGAAACTAAACTAATCGCTCAACTTTAAAATTCCTGACTGTATTTTAGATTTAAATTTTGAAAGATGAATTTGCTTATTGTATCCTGCTGTATCATTCCGAACACTTTAAGAACCAGTACTGAGTTAGGGCATACAGTCTGTAATTAAAAATTTAAATTGAAACAACAAGAAAATATTTTATGTAAGTTTTAAATTAGGTAGGGGGAGAGGCTGCACACTTCACACCTGATAACTAAGAACAAGTAAGTATTTTCATGTACATTTGCATGCCCGAAGTGCATTTTAAAACACCTGTTCATATACAAAAAAATATTTACATAAATATATGTATACACACATGCACACGTACTCACTCACGTATACTGTAATACACATACATCTACATTCCTTCATTCTATTTTTGTAGAAATTTTTTCTTCAGTTTGCGACGCGCCTTCGGTCCACATCCCGGACAGCATCACCACTTGTTGAAAGTTGAGGTTAGGTAAATTTCAGAAATCTGGATAGCTCAGTGTTTATTAAGTGTTAGCGTGAACTTTCACTCTATACATCTCTTCCATTACCACAGGGGTTGGTTTTACTAAGTAAAACTCATAAATCTGGCGGCTGTCAGTATTTTTTTTGTAGTAAAATATCTGTGTTTGTAAAATGGCAGGTCGGTACCAACCACAAACACATAATTGCCAAGCTCAAAACAAAAACTTAATACTCTAATCCTGCTTGCTCTGGCAGTTTCGCCCAACTGGATACTATGGAAAGAACAAATTTCTCACCAAAATCTTGCATTCAACGAGTGCTCGCTCTCACACCCATGACTACTGGGCCCTATTCCACTAAAAGTGTGGACTAATAATTATTAGGTAACAGACAAGAAATATAAAATATAGTGTTCCACAAAATATTTACTTGTAACTTGTAATTATGACTCCATACATTACGAGTTACCTGACCATTATTGAAAAGTAAAAGTGTTGTGTTCCACAAAAATATTAGTAATGTCTTTGAATGTTTCTTGCAATGGGACAGAATGACAAACTTTATTAATGTGGACGTACACCATTGCAATATTATGTCGTCCCAGAAATCTTCGAAAGATGCTAAGAAAAACAAACAACGAAATACAAAAAAAGGGAAAACAAGCCGAGTTAGCTGTAGTCAACACATCCATAAACCAAAAAAAACAGAACATGAAGAATCCCATAAGGAATTAGTCAACGACAGAGACAAATAAAGGGGGGGAAAATGATCAACAACCAAAAATAGAAGTCGAAATACAAAACAAACTAATATGTAAAAATCAGGACATCACAATTAAGACAGCACATGCAGTACTGGAACGAGTATAATACTTTTTTGTATTTCGTTGTTTGTTTTTCTTTGTATCTTTCTAAGATTTCTGGGACAACGTAATATTGAAGTGGCATATGTCCACAATAATACAGTTTGTCAAAAATATTAGTATACCGTAAGTAGTTTACTTGTATTTTCTTAGCAAATTCTTACAGGTGAATTCGGTTTGGTACAAAATGCTATTAGTAGTTGTTTTTTGTTGTAAAATTAGTTTTATAGCCGTGGTCAAGTGACAGTAGTGATTCTGAGAATGTGCAAGCTGTAAGAATGCGTAAAATGTTTATAAACCTCCCCAAAATTTCAATTTTGTGTCAGACATTGAATTTAATGAACGCTTCAGGTTAAGTCACATTGCTGTGGAATTACTTATTCAAGAGATTGGTTTAGGCTGCAACATCCAAGTAACAGAAACCATGCCTTAAGCCAAAGCAGCAAATTTTAATATTTTTACATTGCCTTGGTAATGTAGGTCAGTACTTTGGTCTCGCAGATATGCACAGTGTTACAAAATCAATAATTTGCAGTACTGTTTACGCTGTTGTGGCAGCAGTTAACGCTGTGTTTCAAAATATTGTCAACTGGCCTGAAAGTATTGTGTCAGTTTTAATCATTCCAGTGTTAACAAGACTGGATGAAGGAAGAGTGAGAAAGTTTAACTGTGAACACAAAAAAAAACAGACTTTTGTGAACACAGTATCTGCATTCTAAAAGAGAAGTTCCCTTGCTTGAACCATTTACGAGTGCAGCCCGAATTTACAGGTAACATATTTAAGTGCTGTGTGATTTTGCACAACCTAGCTCTCAAAGACGATGACGGAGAACCTATTGTAGGTGATGAAGTCAACCGTATGGATGATGATGTTATTGAAGGTGCGAACTATGAAGTGGATAATGTAGCAGGCATGCAAATAAGAGAGCAACTTATTAACCACTTGGAGTGAAACCACAGACAGTCTTCGGTTAGCAGAAACTATATTATTTTAATAAATGGCACATGTATATGTCATGTAACAGATGAATAATAGAAAACAAAACTGAATAAGTAGGTGTGTTTAATTTTTTATTTTTGTTAATGGTAATTTTTATGAGTTACCAACATTTCTAAATCAACTTATGTGGACTCCATTTGAGTCACCAACAACAATGTTTTCAGAATCTAAAATGATAGTTCTCTGTTTGCAGCTACGTATTTTTGTTTGGGATATATTTTAAGACAATTTCATCTTCTGATGATAGTCCTAAACTATTTTCCATATTAATTACAATACTTCTAATGCCAGCTTTCTGTTCTGTAGCTTGAGATGTTCTACTTGCAGCTGTAATTTCATCTTCTTAATGTCAGAAAGTTCATCAGTAGAAGTTTCTGTAACAGTCTTCCTCTTCTTGTAATCTAGAGGTTTCGGTTGTGGAGTGTCCATGCATGCTTCTACACAAAACCAAATTATAATTAAAGTATTTATTACAACATTTTGTCAGAAGACAACGAATCTATGTGTATTTTTCAGAGTACAGTCATTATTTTTAAATTCTATAATGTGCCAACATTGTAAGTGTTATAAATAAATACATCAACATGTATGCAGTGGGTAGGCCTTTTCTTAATTTCATCTTAAATACCCTTAACTTACTCTATGGCCACTTACCCAAAGAGTGTGACATTTCTATATTGTGAGATGCAGGAAGACTATTGTTCACAAGCTCTTTATCCTCACACTCCCTCTCTTCCTCAAATGTCTGGGTAATGTTTAAGGACAAAACGACTGGCGACTCTTTTCCTACAATTTCCAGGACTTTCTTGTCCGTGTCAGTTAGCTTTGCTTCCTTGCCTCCCTCTGTGCTAGTTTTCCTGGCATTATCCACTTTCAGCTACAGAATGGCATATATTTTCATTACATTCATTACAGACTGAGCGTTGAAATGAAACATTTCACAAAACACATATACATAACAACAACTTATCAAATGGTAAAACAAAATTTTGCAATACGACTGACATATATATACATATCCCTAAATTTTATTGTATGCAAACCAAGTAAGTAACCTAAAATGTTCAGCATGCATTTCTATTTCTCTAACGTGTCTCACGTTAAATTAGGTGTAATATGAAATTATTGAAACTTACCATTGTATTTTTCATATTTGGCCAAAAAACATCCCTCAAATATGTTCATTTCTTGCCAGGAAAAGCACCTACTAAACATGAAATTTCAAACACTTCTTCCCAAGCCTTAGCTTTATCTGTCTTGTTTAGTGTATCACTAAATCAACCAAACAATGTAACTTTTCAGCAATAAATACTTTGTAATATTAACATTTTAACCTCTTGTGATGTCATTGTTCATCAACACGCTACACACTAGTAAGATGGCTGCATCCACGTGTAAATTTTGAGTGCAATTTACAAGTATAGCCAAATTCTTTGCAGAACACAATTTATTACACCTTATTTATTACTACTTGTAACTTGTAACCTGTAATTTATTGGTCTTGTAGTTTTGTGGAATAGGGCCCTGGTGGCGCTCCCTCGCTCTCGCCTCGACGAGTATTCACTCTCGAACCCACGACCACTAGTGGCGCTCGCTCATGCTTGCCTTGACGAGTACTGGTTACCACAGCAATGGACGTGGTAGCTAAACGCACGCCTCGGCAGAGTGATACAAGATTTCAACTAACGAAAACGAACAAATACCGTACACTTCAAATCATAAAAAAAAGATTACAACTAACACATTTATGAATTTTACAATAAAATAACACACAAAATAAACCTAGAACTGTTAATAGGGTACAAAAATTGCAAATGGGAGGGACTATTTCTATGGCACGTTACTCCAAGCATACGAAGGTAAAAGCTGACGAACATGCGTGAATCATCTGCTTCACTAAGAAATTCCATGAAGCCGATAATCTGACCGCAACGTTGGTGTCAGAAATCCTACAGCCTGGAGAAGCTTGCAATTCAAGAAGTTTTTCACTTCACCAGGAAAATTTAAGAAACTACTAAAAATTACCAAAACTTAAAAAATAAGAAAAATTCAAGAAAAGTTATATTAACAGAATTATTTAAAATCCTACTGTGGTCAATTTGAAACCAAACAGGCCAGAAAACTGAATAATAGTCTCTGCATTAAAATTCCCTACTGGCCTGTATTTTATATTTAACTTTTGAAACAGAATTTAAATTACTCATGTCCCCAATTACTGAATTATTGAATCGTATTGTATAATCCCGAACATCTGATGAAGCAATATTGAGAAAGGCCTACAGCATGTTATTAAAGACTTAGATTGAAATAAGAGAAAGATATATTTTATACAAATTTAAATAAGGTAGTGGGAAGTGGCTGAACACTTCACAAGTTCAATATAGAAATTGGTTTCTATTGTGAAAGTCTACTGAGTACCACCAAACATAAATGTAAATGTAAAATTCCCTATCCTTGTTTTCGCCAGGGTTTTGAGGTAACCAGTGCCCATAAAGTTTGAAATTTTCTTTACTAAACGACATAGAAATTTGTTATTTAACCATCTAATATACATCTTTCTACTAACAGTCTGTTTTCCGTGTTGCTTGCTCTGATATGTCTGGAACATAACACTGTGCAGGGCTAAAGAATTTATCTGGCAGGGTGTCTTGTGGTGCTTATTGCCTTTCTTCGTAGAAGTCGTGGGCGAGGGTTCGAAAAGAATGATTCTAGCTACATGGGAGATTCCCATACCTTCATTGTTTCTGCAATTCAGGGCATTCTACCATATTCCATCTCTGCGGCATGTCCAAGCTGTTGCATGGGAGCCAACCTATGACAATTAAATGCTCTATTTATATTTTTTCAGCTCTGCTAGTCATGCCACTGACTTAGGACCAAATACCAGTGTATAATGGTTATTTCAGTACCACATTTTGTGTGTTCTGTCAAAAGAAATTGGAGTGGGGTTTGTCATGTATAACAAGCATAATGTATGCTGGAAATTTAGAACACTTTCCAGTTCAACGACTCTCATGGGATTTTAAATGAGTCTTTAAACTGAATGATGAAAGTATGTTTGAAACTTTATGTGGGACCAAAATGTACAGTTGTTGAAATGAAAGAATCACTTAACTGAAAGACTTTAAACTGAGAGATTACTGTATGTGTACTGCTGTCATAGATATGTACACTTAGAAACTATCAAGTATTTTTTTGCTAAACACTTGTAGCTGCATGTTACATTCAGATTACAAAATTATGCTTCTAGCAAATTGATGAGTGTCATTTCTAGTGGCCTGTATTTCCAAACATAGGAAAGACTAGATTCTGGTGGTCTCTAAGGTGTATTGACAGAGAACATTATGTATATGGCACACAGTTTTACCTGAGCAACAAGAAGTTGGGGCAACCGCCCGACTGTCCTGCCAACATGTACAGACTGATGCTCGAGTGCTGGGACCTGGATGTGTACCGTCGAAAGAAGCCCCAGGCCATCATGCGAGATGTGAACCAGATCCTGTATCAAGGTGATAGTCAGGCACCCATATGATCAGAAATTAATTTTATACGGCTGTTCACAACGTTAGCACTTTTGAAGACTGTCTTTCAAGAATAAAAATTAAAAATTCTGTTTCATTCTGCCTGGAGATGTTAACCTTGATAACCACATGCTTAACTGAAGTCATGAGACAAAAGAGCTGACGTTAATCACCTAGTATGTAATATAGTACTTGGTACTTATGTTGAGTCAGTCATGTATTCATAGATTTTAGCAGCTGATTTAGTATTCTAACGACACAGTAAAATTAATTTCATAAACCTGGTAAACGGTTTAAACCTACATATTTGGTGTATGTTGTGCAGAGCGGCTGTTGCTGCTGCTTGCTGCTTACTGCTGCTTACTCGTCGACGGTAGTTGAAAATTTTGAGGTTATGTTTCAGTGTTGTGTTATGTTTATTTACAGAAAATAGTTTTGCTCATACTGTATTTTATTTTTTGGTAAATCAGTTCAATAGTGACATCACGCAATGTACATGATCGCTCATTGCTAGCATAATAAAATGATCCAAACTTAATTCTGATATTTATGTTACTACCATGTCGGTTTTTTTGTAATAATTTCCGAAAGTTATAACCAGTTGGTGAACGCCATCATGGCACAAACTATCGCTGAGTTCAAATCAAAACAAAAATTCTAGTGACAATAAGCTGTTAACACTCACACACACCTGTTCACTCAACTGAAAACTATAGGTTCTCTCTCTAATCTCATGCTCAAATACTCTCACCACAACTCGTCTTGGTGCTCAAGCCTGACCGGCACTGGCACATACCGCCCGATGACTGGTACGCTCTTGCGCTCAACTCAGACTGGTCCCCAAGGCAACGGACATGGTAGCTAAACACAAACCTCGTGGAGATCCCAACTAACAAAAAAAAACAAATTGTACTTCAAACTCATACAAAATGATTACTACTATTTGTTAATTTTACAATGAAATAACATACCATTTTAAAGTAAAACTGTTAATTGGTGACAAAAATTGCAAGCGGGAGGGATTATTTCCACGGCGCAGTACTCTGAGCAGACAAGGTAAAAGCTGACCAACGTGCGTCAATCTCCTATGTCATGAAGAAATTCTATGAAGCCAATGATCTGACCACAACATCTGCGCCAGAAATTACACAACCTGGAGTAGCTTGCAACGCAAGAAGTTACTCACTTCACCAGGAGAATTTAATAAACTTTTAAAACTGCCAGTGCTAAAAAAAAAATATAAGAGGACTACAGGAAAACATTATATCAACTATAATAACTAAAATTTTACTGTGGTCAATTTGAAACCAAACAAACCAGGCAAATAAACAAAAAAGCTCTACTTTAAAATTCCTGATTGTATTTTATATGTAAATTTTGAAAACTGAATTTAAATGACTCATGTTTCCAATTACTAAGTTATTGAATCCTGCTGTTTCATCCCGAACACTGATGAAGCAATACTCCATAAGGTACACAGCCTGTATTTAAATATGTAAATTGAAATAAGAAAAATATATTTTATATGAGTTTAAGTTAGGTAATGGGAAGTGGCTGCACACTTCACTGTTATAAACTCACTTTGAACACTGCATTTGAAAGCATTACTCTCGTTAAAAAATATTTTCTCTATTAACATAGGTATGTTTTATAAGTGAAAAGAAAATTAGTTAATATTTTAACTTACAGTTTTAATTTTGTTTCCGTGATTTAGGCAATGATTTATTAAAACAAAGAATACATAGTTTTATGTCCAACTTCACTGTTGTAACAATATAATATTAATAATAATATATACTGTATAAAGTATCAAACATTTGCGAAGAAAACTGACAGTACTACTTTGTTTTATGCCTACAGTAAATACATGGCAGTGTTCAATTTTGTACTACTAAATCACATGGTGTCGTTGACAGCAAGTCACACATTTTTTCATAATTCTGTTATGCTAACCACTTACCTAACTGAACACATACAAAATGAAATTCTAACTAATAAATTTTAACAGTTTTAATATAAATACAGTACACATTTCAAGTTAAGAGTTTTTAGTGTCTGCAGCTATATTGTACAGCAGTGTACAATGTTTAATTAGTGTGGATGTGTTAGTATTGTACCTATGTATGCCATATTTTGTTCCTTTACTCTTATAATAATGCTTTAATATTTATTTTTTCTTTGCTAAAAATTGATGTTGTTTTAAAGGTATGGAAAGGTTATTTTATTGTCAGAAAGTTAGTGTAAGGAAAATTTGGGAAAGAGAGGATTGGGGTGATTAGGGTGAGGAAGAGGGTAAAAGAGCGAATTTGGAAGGAGAAAAGGATTGCAACCTTCACGAACCACTGTTGTGAAATGCAGACAGCGAAGTTCAAATGTGAATATCTTGGGAGAGAAGTGTTCAGTCCCTTACATACTTTAATGATAAAAATGAAAGCTAAATCAAAATATCCTCGGGGCTCTTTTATCAGCCACCTGTACTCATTTTGAAACTAGAGAAGAAAAAAAAGGGGGGAGGGGCTAAGGAAAATGGTACCAGGGATCAGGTGAAGCAGTGTCAAGAGGGTTAGAGTATTTAAATTAATCTAAAGTCATAGCTAAATAAAGAGGATTCGGTACAGGGGAGATTTCATTTCAGTTGATTCTTACTAAATCATTACAAGTGTTTCCTTAAACACTTAGCTTTGAAATAAAATAAAGTAATTAATGTATAGTGTTGTATACTCATAACTTTAAGAGAAAAGTATGATGTGAGGCGTTCAAGCTTGCAGCATTAATTAATTAGAAGTTCAACTTACAAGTACGTATTTTACTTTATTAATTAATAAAATACTTTTCATACAACAGTGTAAAACAAAGCTAAACACAGTAGTAGTTCCATTTCAACATCAGTAAGAGAAAGACTGCAATCACTCTCTTAACAAACCAGTACACAGCCAGGTTTCATTGTCTGCGGCCTGACATCTAGTGGAGTCCACTAGAAGTTCTTAAGTTGCACATTGTCTCTTCAACAGCTAGGAGGGAGAACTGAAAATAGTCAAACTCCTCCTCATAAACATCACTCTTACAAGCCCGATCTCATCGGGTTGGTCTGTTTCTTCCCTATTCTCTTCTGTGTCTTCCCTTCTAAATGCAATCATAGCCCTATTCCAGCACATACCTATGTAAACTGCAGTGGTGTGACAAAAATGCTGCTTCCGAGAAACTTCTAGTACAGATTGACTAAAATTTTGCAGACTAACATTTCTTTTCACCACTGACACATTAGTTTTACGAAAACACTAATAAAGTTAATAGGTAAGAATAAAATACTTAAAAATATCTGCCACAAAACCATGAAAAACTGTAGTGAAAAAAATAACTTGAGTAAAAATGTATTGAAATACAGTAGATGGGTGGTGTCAGCGGGTAAAATACAATGAATTTTACGCATGTTAAAATGTGAGAGTAGACCCATCAGAATTTAAGCTGCTTCGTTTAAATATTCATTTAGACTCCTAAAGCCAGCTAACATGAGTGAAATTGAGCACATCTCCTTTTAGCTTTTTTTAACATAAGATTAATTGAAAATTCACTTTCATTAACTGTAATGACATAAAGAGGTTGCGGGATGTTAGCAAATGTGATATACAAATCAAATACGTAGAGCTCTTGCAGAACAAAGCACAGTAATTAAACATTTATTATAACTTTACGCCAAATAAAAGTTAAGCTAGTTATAAAAGTTTTTGTACTAAACTGCAGTTAACAAAAACATATTTTAGTGATTCTTGTAACAATGTGACTTTGGTCAATCTTTTGATGCAGTGTTCAACTCAAGACGAACTCACACGTATGCTACTGCACTGCCTAAGTTGTTCAATCGTACTAGTGACAGTAGTTCAAAGCTGAGCCTCTTCTCTGGAGTTACTGGTGAGTACCATGACATCCATACTACATAGCTACATATGAGGGGATTAGATTTATAGTGGTGTAAGTCAGTTAAAATAATTTCCCCTTAAAATTTTTTTTTAATCACATGCAAAATGCAGTACATTCTTGCAATATTCAAATGGAATGCAGAAATTCAGTTAAGGGTGAAATATTTGTTGCAGAATATTATTTTGGAAAGTGTGAATAATATTATTAAAAATGACACTACTAAATATTTGTGACTTGCACCACTATGAATCTCAGCCCCTTATACATTTCTTTCTTTTTATGTTAATTTATTTTGTTAAACATGAGTGTTACATTAAATTACTGCGTGCCATGAATACAATAAATGCTTGTGTTTATGCAGCTTGCATTTAACTTATGTATTTTTTTTTTAGCATGCAAAGTTGAGAGTTGTTACTAAAGAAGATTTTGAATACCACTTTAACAGGACTTTGTTCACCTCCTTCACTTGGTTTTTTTATTTTTAAATGCAGCAAGAATTGACCATGTTTTGCTGTCAAACAGTCAGTTTTATCACATTTTAAATTATGTAACATGTTCAACTAGGCAGCCAGGGACTAGAAAACACTGGAAAATGCAACTTCTGCAGTTTTACCCTAAGCAAACCTAGGAATATTACCAACTGGTTGGATAGATACTCTCAATTATTAATGCCAGTCGTACCATTCACTTGTCGTAAGGCTTCTACTGAAAAGGGTTGGGTAATTGTACTTGTTGAAGTTGAAAATGTGCTGGGACAGTCTGACCTACTGAATTCTGTGAAGGGCAGTCTCCACATCTGTGAGAGTGAGACATAGCCAAAGTAAAGGTAATGCTGAACACTGACAATGCATCATCTACTAACTTGTTGAGTAAGAGCCCTACCACCCTCAAACAGTAGTTCAGAACTTAGGTGCTGGAACAGGCTCATCAATACACAACCAATTGTCAACAACCACCAGGTCTCAACAGTACATAATCACAAAGTCTTTGAATGTTTCATGCAATGAAACAGAATAACATAATGTACTACTGTGGACATACGTCATTGCAATATAATGTCATCCTAGAAATCTCAGTATGAGACTGATAAAAAAAATAAAAAAACCAAAAAAATTAGAAAGCAAGCCTAGTTTGGCTGTAGTAAACATAGCCATAAACCAAAACAACAGAACATAAAAGATTCCATGAAGAATTAGTCAGCAACAAATACTCTAAAACTAAAAGTCGAAAGACAAACCAAATAATCTGTAAAACTCAGGACACCACAATTAAGAGAGCACAAACAATATTAAGATGAAGACAATGTTGGACACAAGACAGGATAACGACGATGACATCACAGACAATAGACTAAACGACACAATGATGAAGACACAAAAGAACACAGTACATTTTTTAAGACTGACTTTTCACGACATTTCGGGAGCTGACATCTGCTCCCATCATCAGATGAAGTAAAAGTGAAAACTGGAAATAATTGGGCTGTGTTTATAGTTTGCAGCTCTGCTCCTAGTGCGACCAATGGTAGTTGAGCCCTCTCCTTGTTGGCCGTGCACCTTTTATGGGTTTTATATTTATAAGTGTGTTGTCACTTTGCAAGTAATTTTTTTTGTTAAAGGTTCTCACATGTTTCTTAATTCAGTACTTTGTTGACTAATTACATTTGTGTTATTCACAATTAAGGTTGACTCTTTTTCTTTTGATAGGGTGTGTTTC
>PNEQ01037734.1:13692-29507 GCA_003012365.1 Medauroidea extradentata
TTTTTTTTTTTTTTTTTTTTTTTTTTTTTTTTTTTTTTTTTTTTTTTTTTTTTTTTTTTGCATGTGTCTCCTATGTATACACTTCCACATTTGCATGGTATTTGACTGACAGAGTCCTAGTTCGTAGTTTGTTAATTCCTGTTTTCACCTTTGTACAGATGCATTTTAATGTGGTCTTAGAGTTTAAAGCAGTCTTACATTTTAAAGCAGTCTGTATGTTACACCTGTTGCCTAGCCATCTTATCTTTTCTGAAAAGCCCCAGACATATGGGATCACTAGGGCTCCTGTAGGTTTTTCAGTTGTGTTTTGTGGATTAA
The DNA here is from genome assembly GCA_003012365.1 of Medauroidea extradentata. Lineage (NCBI taxonomy): Eukaryota > Metazoa > Arthropoda > Insecta > Phasmatodea > Phasmatidae > Medauroidea > Medauroidea extradentata. The sequence continues at coordinate 14,011 of PNEQ01037734.1, forward strand.
TGAGATGTGTGGGGTTTTTCATGAGTATTTTATGGTACTTATCCTATTGGTTAGTCATATGCAAGAAGTTCTTTTTCCAGGTGATTATGGTCAGGAGCTAGTGACTCTTTGTCGGAGAAAATCTTTTTGACTGTTGAAGTGTGGATTATTCCAGTTTTAGTGGTTGTGGAATGGTTGGAGTTAAAGTGGAGGTATTAGCCTCTGTTTGTGTGGGTTGCTGTATACTTTGTAAAAATTCTGGGATCTTTTCTTTGTTACTACTATATTACATTTAGGAATGAAAGTCTCCTATCGGTTTCGATCTCGTACGTGAACTAAATCAGTGGGCAGAGTGAATTGAGAAAATGTGCAAAATCATTCAGTTTGTCAGTTTCATGTTGCCAGATCAGAAAAGTATACAGTAGTTTACACAAGGAAACCAGACCTTAGGCGGAGTGTCAGTTTTGCTCAATGTCTCTTGCTCGAAATTCTCCATGAAGATATTGGCCATGAAAGGTGAAAGTGAGGAGTCCATTGCCATGCCATCAATTTGTGTAAAAATAGTAATTGAATGGAACTATAATATCTATTCCCTACTATGCAACTGATCATACTCTGTACCAATACATTTTTGCAATTCAAGGATGTATTGAAATATTGCCAAAGTTAACTGTCAGAATGCAGAAACCCAGGATTTCATTGTATCCATCACTACTGTGAGTCTTTGGAGAAAATGCTTTACATAATTAAAAATTATTGCAGTTCTGTTATTGTCATCGTAAAAGTAATCCTCATAAGTGATTAATTTCAGCCTTTTTACTTGCAGTTGTGTTGAATTATTTGCTATGTGGTAGTTACCATTCTTCCAGTAGTTAAGGCAGTTGAGTAGCTAGAAACAATAAAATTGAAGTCCACCCAGAAAACTCTGCTGCTGAACTTGTGTTGAACCCCACTTAATACTTATAATCTTTTCCTGGTGTGTGTTCGCAGAGGAGACATACATTGGGGACTCCAAGTCGGACCTTATATCACTTGGTGGTAATGGAGATTCTGACATTGCCAACATCAATGGTCTGTCCTCTCCCACAAACAGTATGGAAGGAGCTTGGCTTCTTGGCAATTTCCAGGTAATTTACCATGAGTAAAGAAAATAATTTTAGTTATTTACTGTTGATTAGTTTGAATGATTGAACTATAGTACTACATTTTATTCTCCTATATTTTTGAGTGGTAATGGTGAAGAGTAGCAATAAAATGTATGGTACATAATTAGTAAGCCTGCCACACAGTTATTGACACGTGTCCTAATGTGGTCGTATCTACAGGTAAAAGCTTTCTTAATTTCTTTTAAATAGTCAATTATTTTCTAATGTTTTAATCTATTTAGAGATTTAATATATATCTGTGTGTGTATGTGTGTATGTGTGTATGTGTGTGTGTGTGTGTGTGTGTGTGTGTGTGTTTGTTTGTTTGTTTGTTTGTTTGTTTGTTTGTTTGTTTGTTTGTTTGTGTGTGTGTGTGTGTGTGTGTGTGTGTGTGTGTGTGTGTGTGTGTGTGTGTGTGTGTGTGTGTGTGTGTGTGTGTGTGTGTGTGTGAGAGAATAAATAACCTTATCTGTGTGTAATCACTAAGGTAGTCTGAAATAGCTCAATGCTGTTATTTTCACTGTAAGTTGTTTCATTGCGATGATACATATACTAGTTTTACTACTTGTACAAGCATGAACATTGTAAGATTATGCTCTTACAATGAAACAGTGAACTCTGATTATTTATAATTTTTAAGAAATTACTTTTAATTTAGTGTATAATAATTTAGCACTGATTGGTAACACATAAAATTCAAATTTTTTAAAATCTGAAATCCTTAAGGTTCTGTGATTGAGTGGTTTGATTTAATTTTACCAGTGAACCTTTTTCTGGGAAAATCTGCATGGAATCTAAAATGGAGAAAGTATACTGTAAGAACTTAGTAAGCAATACATAAGAAAAGCTGTACAAAGTATTGTACATGAAAATTAAAAATATCGGAGCTAAATTAAAATTTGTTGCATTAACATAAACTGTAGCTGTTTTATTGATGCAGTATGCATGACACATCACTGTGTTTAGCATGTTTATTTACATATTGCTTTCTGTGCAGTCATCTTCTCCTTTCGAGGACTTCACGACCCCAGACTTCTCCACCATGTTCTCCACCTTCACGTTTCCAATTGTGAATGCGTCGGTGGACAGCATCACGTCCATGCAGGGTATCTTTGAGCTGGACTCCAATTGTAATGTTGTACTACAAGGTCGCATTGGACAGGTAAAGCTCCTTGTGCTTTTACAGTGGTGTTATTGATGTGTTGATTATTCTTGGGTTGCAAACAGAAACATAATTTGCTATTTATGTATTGAAAGTTTATGAGAAAAATTTGTAAGCACAGTTTCTTGTAGATCACTGAAACTCATTTTTTTTAGGTACTGAGACTTAAAATACAAAAATACATACATTCAGGACCTTTGCTAATGAGCAGTTGCAGTATTGCAAAGTGTGTATGTTACAGGGGTTCTATGGGGAGGTGTTCCGTGGTACAATGGAGCGGGACGACTGTGAACCCCAGTTGGTGGCAGTCAAGAAGCTGAAGGGAGATGCTATGGGAGCTGTACTGCAGGACTTTGAGAGAGAAATTTCTATCATGAAGGTACAGCTAACTTAACTTACTGCTGTGTGCCTTTCCAGCTTTTCCTTTTTTTATGCATGTGTTACAAGACTACAGTAGAACCTCTATATTACACTTTCTAAGGGACAAACAAAAAATGGTGTAAATGAGGGGAAAGTGTAAATGGAGGGAAACAAGACAAACTGTAACCAAACATCTATTAATAAACATTTTTACTTGTCAAGTCATTATTGCACCACAGATGTAATGTGTAACCTCATAAAGTGTTTTGAAGAAAAATATAATCAAAATTCTAACAAAAAATGTTGTTTGGTATTGACATGCTACTGGGCATAGATTAAGAAATTGTGTATTTCATACTATTAACATTGATCAAATTGCAAATCTGTTTTAAAACCTTTTTGTACACGTACATAGGTACATTCTACAGGTTTCTTTCTATTGAAATTTCATCCTTCCACAATATCAACATTTACTTTGTAAGTAGAGGGAGAAATATTGTTAGCTTCATAAAAAAATAAGTGTAAATCAGGGGAAGGAAGTATCAACTAAGTGTAAATGGCAGGAATATAATACAGTACATTGTTAACATAGGGAAAATTATGGGAACTAGAAAAAATGGTGTATATAAGGGAAAGTGTAATTTAGGGGAATGTAAAATCGGGGTTCTACTGTATAGTTTATCGCTTACTGTCTGGATTTATATTTACTGTTTAGAAGTTCAGTTATGGGCGAAGGATGTTGCATAGCTGCATCCATAAAATAGATAATTCCGTGATTAAAAGATGTTGAAAACAGACAGTTGAAAAAGATCAAGTTTATTACTCTCCTTCTTGTGGCAAGTTGTAAATTCAGTTTGCAGGCAACAACAGAATGGTCACTTCTTGCAGGATGACAGTTGTGCACGTTCTATAACGTATTTTCCGGCATATAGGACGACCTCGCATGTAAGCCGAGTCAAGGTTTTGAAGGTACAAAATCTTGAAAAAAGTAAATTACAAATTTTGAAATTCCCAACAGAAAAATTTTTTTTTCCTTTGCCAGAAACATTAAAAATTTAGTTTAAATATTTTCAATGCATTTATTACCGTCATATAAACATCACAGTAGACACATAAACTAATAACATTGGCTACTACTGCCCTCTGGGCGCCCAAGGGCCAAGGAAATGCAGGGCGGCGGCCGGCGACATCATCAGCTGCCGGCAGCTGTGCGCGACTTGGCAACGTCGGACTGAGGCACACTGCGTGCTACATGACAACGCCAGGCTATAGCAGCTGCTTGCAAGGTCATTGCATTCCTGTGCGCTGTTATCTGCCAGCCTAGCACTAGACTGTAGACACATGTATATGTGGTATGGTACCTAGATCCTCGTTTTTACCGCCCTTGATTTTTGTTCTTGCGAGACAAAGGATATAAGCATGCGGATCTAGATCCTCATTTTCTCCGCCCGAGAGTTGTAGGCTGGCAAGACAAAGAATCGAGGCACGCGCTCCAGCTGCATCGATCGTCGCTTCGCTGCGAGGAAGTGTCCTTTATTATGAATGACGCTCATCAAAATTTCGTACCGTAAATTTTAATAAATAAACAGGGCACTCGTTTTCATTTGAAGAAAAATGTAATTCCTTGAAACATCATACAACTCCTCAGCTTATAGCTTAGCTTTCAAACGATTTTTAAGTTACCAAAAATTTTTGCACCTTCATATAAGACAAGTAGCAATTTTTGAAGGTCAAAAATAGGTAAAATTAGTTGTCTTATATGCCGGAAAATACAGTATTTGAAAATCTAAATTATTAACTGTTCTGGTGAAAAACTAACATAAAATTGTTTATTAATTTGAAACATTGACAATGGTATGCAGTCTTTATAACATTGTAAAATGCATTTTTTTTACTATCCCCTAAAACTCTGTAATTAGGGTTAAAGAAATTTATGTTAATAATTAAATAGTGTCTAACACACCCCGTAGCTGCTATTAGATTGTTTTTAAACTCATCCCACATTTTTATGTGTAAAGTAGGGTTCGGCCTACTAGCCTACTTGTTGAAAGGACACCTTTATTTATATTACTCCCTGTGTTGCCACTTACTGCTTTAAAGATATTGTATAATAATTAAAATAGTAATAACTTACCTTTGTAAACCTGCAGGTATAAAATGTAATGCCACGAGATACATTGAAAACATGAGTCGGCAAAAACAAAAACAAACAAAGTGCCGGAGTCAAGTGAACGTAATACTAATTTAGAGATATGTTTATGTGTACTTGTTATGTTAGTACGTACGTGGGCGCATGGGATTATTTCAAGCATGTAATCTCACTTTATTTAAGTTTTAGGCAACACTGGAATGTTCCATCTTCCGCTGGGAAAGTTAGGACGCAGCAGAGATAGTTGATGTTTTCGTGAGAAATGTGCGAGTGTTGGGGTGGCACGCCTGCAGCAGCAGACGACCTCAACAACACCCGCTAACGGGACTTCCACCCCCTTCTGGGGTATAAAAGGGTGAGCTTTCGTCCTTAGGTCAGTAGTCTAGGGCTTGGAAACCCCCCGAGCCTTCCCTGGGCATTCTGCCTACTACTCCTACCTACTTCTACCTAGTGCTGACTGAGAACTGGTAAGTGCACCGTAGGCAGCCTCCCATCCAGCCCGCATCAAAACCTATTCACTACCTGCAACCCTTAGCTGACTGCGAACTGGTAAGTGCACCGTAGGTAGCTTTCCTCCCTTCTCTACCCACTCCTGATACCCAAGGGCGAGTCCACGGAGTAAGAAATTGAACCCTAGTAATCACGCACGGGGTAAAAGGGAAAATTCCCTATAATTTATTACTGCGCCTTGTGGCATGCCTCAGTACCGGGAGTTATGTCGGAAGCAACCCCACGGAAGTCGGAAGTACGCGAGGCTCAATCTTGGAATTAATGGCCACGAGGCTAAAGTGCGCCTAGATTCTAAAGTGATAAATTTGTGTAACATTGTGAGTTAGTGTAAAATCATACCATTGTGAACTTGTGTACATTTGCTGTAAATACGATGACGTAATTCAAGAACTTGTGTATTATTTCAGGAAAAACTCATGTCTGACGATTCAGAGCTCATTATTAACTTTGATCCCTAGGAGGTTCGCTCTCTTGACGAGCGTAAGTTGCAAGCCATCATAGAAAGGCGCCAGGTCTGCCCTCCTGCAGCTAGCTTATCCTCTGACCTCATTCCGACACCTCAGAAGGTGCCCGGACGCCAGCTGTCTCTTTCGGCTTTCAGCCACTAGTTCCAAACGAGGAAACATAACCCAGACTAAGTCAGTCACATTCTCTGTGAGGCATGACACTGGGTACGGCCACTACTTAGCCCACTGAAGATACCGCTGCACCCGGCTCCTGCACCACACCCACGGGTGCTCCAGCTCCGCCAAGAGGTTCAATAGGAACCAAAACGAAAGCCACTTTCCAAAAGGAAGGCACAGCTGCTCAGACAGCTGTTTTAGCTAAGTAGGAGACGATACCTACCCCTCCACAAAATAAGAGAGTATTCCGCACCTCCATCCTGTCTACGGTTGTCAAAGTTTATCTTCACTCCGGGGCCCCACTTCTCCGGATACACAGACACATAAGACCCCTGCTCAAGTCCAAGTCTAGATGCTCAACTAGCCCGGGTACTCGACCCTCGACAGGGAACCTTAGAGAGGGGGTAACGAGCAAGTGACAAGTCCCATAAAAATAGCATTTTGAAATTGCTTTCATAGCATTTTAAAAATTAAATTTAGCATTTTGTAGCATTTTCATGTTTCATTCATTTTACAAAACTTTAAATTTAAATACCCTGAATTTTTGCTTGCAGATTCATGTACTTTTGTACAAAAAAAAACTGTAACATTGCATTACAATGTACATAATGTGCATTATGTATCTCAGGCTATCCAAGTTGGTAATATTTGGAAATACATTTATAAATTTATTTTGGACTTGTTGCTCATCTCACACTAATTTATCACCTGTGTAATTTGTTGCCAACTCAAAAAAAGACACTTTTATTAGTGGTATCTCAGTTTCAGTGAAAATTACCATACAAGCAATATCCATTTTTATCCATTTTTTGTATACTAGCTATGGCAAAGGCACGTAAGTCTCTTCCTGTTCTAATTGCAAACACAGCTCAACAATTTATTTATATATCTGTGTGTGTGTGTGTGTGTGTGTGTGTGTGTGTGTGCGTGCATGCATGCGTGTGTGTATGGTCATGTGGGTGTGAGAGAGCATTATTTTATCTCCCAGGCACTATTTCCACAGTGTGTATGTTTGTGTATGTGTGACTCTGATGATGCACTGCGAGAGGTAATTGTTCTAATTGAAAAAACTGTATGTGTCCATCATTATTCAGGCAGAACATGCAGTTCTTGTTCCAAGCAGCCACATCATCTGAGCTCGGCGAAAGCTATTTGGAACTGCCTAACAGCAGTGTGTCTGGTGTCTGTGCCTTTGTCTCTCTCCAGTGATGTGTTGCAAGCTGACTTTGTTTTTATGTACAAGGAGGGTGTGGGAGGGAGAGAGTGAGAAAGACAGTGTATTTTTATTGTCCTCTCTCCTTGTGCGAGTGTCCGGGCAATATAAGATTTTTGTGCTGTCGGGCAAGCCTCTTCTCCCATTTGTGTACCATACACAGGATGTAGGCCTGAGCGACAGATGTGACGTGCACTGGCACAGCACCTACTTGGCCTCTTATCACATAGTAATTTTAATTTTTTTTTATTAATATTTTGTTGTTGTTCATAACTAGGTCAACGTAATGTATACGGCGGGATCCAACAGATTAATTGGGGACTCTAGTAAAGAAATAAAGGTTGGAAATTTATTCAAAATGTAAATTTTAACAGTTAGCAAGATAAAAGTAGTAAATTTTACAGGTCAATTTTATCTGATTTATATCGTGTTTGGACTCATTTTAAAGCTAATTTAATTTCAAGCAAATTTTCTAAGTATGTAACTTTTTCTTATATTTTGCCTTGTTTGGATTTTTTAAATTTCAAGTAGCCTCTTAGCTTGCTTCTCCTGGAATGGGATTTATCTGGCATGCAGGTCAGAGTTCACTTGCTTGGAGGCATGTACAGAGATGTGCTGGAATGCGACTAAGGCAGCATGTCGTTAGGCCTTTGATGTGAGTGGTAGTGTCGTGTGCAACAGAACTCGAAAAAGGTGGTGATCCGCGACAGATTGATGACGCAGCACCTCCCCAATTAATAAACTAATTAATATTTAGCTGGTATGGTGGAACAAAACACTTTGCAAATTTGTCAGTAACTATGTTACATACGTATTTTAGGTTATAAATGTCAGTTGACCAGCTTTTCAAACAACTTGGAGTCCCGTTGTATCATTCCGCCGCTCGGCCGAGTAAGTCAGTGTGTTCATCCAGGAGTTTATTAGTTGGGGCGTCATGGCGGGAGGAAGAGACGTATTAGATGTGGGAGAGGGGCTGTGAAGCCTAGAGGGCGAATTCGCGAGTAAAGTGGGCAGTATTGCCATCACTTGTTTCTTATATTTTTTTGTGTTTATTGAGCGTAGTACTCATGTAAGTAGGTGTACGAAACAGCTGCACATGTGAAAATAGCGTTTACGACACAGTCTGGGAAAGTAGTTATTTGTATTCTGTAGTTTAGGTAATTTTCCTTAATGGAGCAAGCTGAGGCAGATCACAACTGATGATAGACTTGGACGAACACTCATGAATTTGTGAATCCCGCCACCGGTGTCACCTATTCACGTTCACACCTTAAGTAGGTAAAGTCACTGAATTGAAGTTGAGTACGCTATCAAATACTGTGCAATTTACGTCTGGTGAACTGTTATTAAAAGAGACCTAAAGTTTATAAATATTTAGGTTGTTGTTTTCTCTCTACGTAAACCCCTTAGGTGAACACCTCAGGCTATCCGGGCATGTAAAAAAAAAAAATAATAATAAAAAAATATACAAAAGTCTAATTGGGGAAATGGTCACAGCCAACAGGGACATCGTTATTGACTTCTACACCCTCATGAGACACCCGTCACACAGAGCAGTGAGCTGATGCGCCTGTCCACGCTGACAAGGATCTAGGGCTCGCCCGGAGAATTTTTCATTTTATAGCAATAATAGTAGACTTTTACATTTTATCTTGGTTATTTCAGATTTGTGAAAATTCCAGGCCTCTAATAATTATCACCTAAAATTTTTCACTAGTAAACATAGCCAGAATTTAGTTTCTTTCAAAACCACCAAACACTAAAATCACTCATTTTGGAAATTAAATTGACAAAATTATAAAACCACATTTCCTCGCCTCTACTTATATATTATTATTGTTTTTATAAAAGGTCTGCCTATTTTTTTAAGAGAATTTTCCTTTAAAAATTATTTGATTTCAAACCAAAAAAAAGTTAAACAAAAACTTAATCAAAATACACATTTTTGACAAAATAATTTAGCTTTAAAGGAGTTGTATTTGGTTATTCGGAATTCAGATTTAATGACTCCAGCGATATAACAATACAATTCTTGGGAACTGTAGACGGTCGTAAGATTGAGGTTATACTGTAATTAAAATAAAATTCAAAGATGTAGTACAAGTACGAAATAGTACTTACAGGTGAGAAGAATTCATAAAAATACAAATGTACGACATTTTTACATATTTAGTGCTATCATGTGATCAGCTGCTAGATCAGTTTTCTCGGGTTGCAAATGGTTGAACCATTTGCTGCCCCTGAAAGCTTGTATCGACAGCAAGTCGTGACTTCTCCAAACTGTGTCATCTATCTGTGTTTCTATGTCAGTGTGTATTCTCACACGTATTTGAATTTTTTTTGCAATCGATCAGTTCCGGAGGTCTGGTTTGAAAAATATGTATGTAACAAAAGACTAAGTTCGGTTCTATTATTGTCTTCTAAGTGAGGTACTGTTTAATCATATCCTATTAAAATTGTATAGTGGGCTCAAGACTTAATAAATACTGTAATAGACTGAGAAAAATTGTGACCTGTGTGGGATGAGAATGTTTGTATGTGTGTATAGGCGTTGAAACATGAAAATATAGTGGAGATCAAAGGAGTTATCCTGGAACCAGAGATTAGCCTGGTGATGGAGTATGTGCAGCATGGCTCACTACAGAGTTACCTCAAGATACATAAGGAGTCCCTCACTGAGCATCATCTTCTCAAGTTTGCCCTAGATGTAGCTAAGGTCAGTATTTATCAGAGTACGAGCAGTTTACAAACATTCACTTTTATAGACCAATCACGGTAACTTTTGACTCGTCAAGAATTAGTACCATAGTAACAGCCACAAATATAACGCAACCTGCAGTTTTAGGAGGTCAGACAAATTTTAAAAAATACAGTAAAACCCTGTTATAATGAACCCTTGCATAACACTTTCCTAGTTTAAGACTTTCTATGTTTGGTTCCTTAAGTTGTTTTGTAACATTTTTACGGTATTTCCTTATAAGGAAATTCCTTTTATAAAGTACACATTTTTGAGTCCCTTCAGAAACTATTTAACAGAGGTCTACTGTAATTATATAGAAATTAATGTGAAAATATATTAGGATCACCTTTTTTGTTAGTAAATTCTTTTTGTGTTTGTTTACTGATGTAAAAAAATAAATGTACATATCACAATCACTTGTATTTTAAAAACTGTTAAAAAATGGCCTACCCCAAAATTCGAAAGAAAAAAATATAAAAATATTAACAGTTTAACTCTTTTGCTGTGGAGTAAAAATTTTTTAATTGTGCCAAGATAGTGTAAAAAATTATAATTTTTTTTGTAAACAGTTTATTTTTGGTTATTTTTAAGCGAGAAAACAATGTATCTATGGTTTACAGAGTCATTTAATTCGATGTTCGACTAAAGTCGCATGTCACAGTTTAGAAATATTTTTTATATTCGACTATAGTCGAATGCCGCAGCAAAGGAGTTAAAGTACTGCTCTAGGAGTTTTTCCACTTGTTATATTCTTGTGCAGCTGCATCGTCATCTTTAGAGCAGCTTCCTTCGCCTGAAGGGCCACTTTCTCCTTCACCGACATCCTGCCACAGAGTCATCTTCTGTTCCATTTTAGAGTATTGGAAGTATAGCATATTTTTAAGCCTTTTGCAATGATTTTGGGAGTAAGACTCTGCCATGCTGCTGAAATTCAAGTACAAAATTGTATGATTGATTGCTTTTTCATTTTCCCTTATTGTGTCAAAGGATCGCGGTCACAGAGAAGCCAGTCATTGTACGAAGCTCTAATTTTGTCTTTGAAAGGTTTGTTTGCTGCCACATCTAATACCTGTAGTTTGGATGTCACCCCACTTGGTATTACCCCCAAATCTATCTTCTCCTTCTGAAAAAAGCCATCATCTCTAGTGTAGCATGGCCACGGAATGAGTCCTAAACAAGCATGCTTCTCTAGCCCAGTAGTGCTCCTGGTCTCCTGCACCACACAAACACACTTCATTAAAGTCTTGGATTATAGCAGAGTCCATACATCCCTTCTCCTCTGCATGTCTTCCTTTTCAAAAATATGTAAGGAGGTAGCTTCCTTCCACCTGCTAACACAGCATAACTGTCTCTTTTTTTTTTTTTTTTTTTTATCCTGTAGACAATATTCTCACAGACTTTTCCCCCCACATTGTCCATTGTTGTTGTCCCTAGCATGTCAGAATATACCTCAAACCCTGCTCGTATGGCATCTGGTTCATACGAATGCTTCGCTCGTACGGACATATTTTCGGGAATGGCGAAAAATTTTCAAATTAATCTTCAAAATTTGAGAGGAGAAAGTCTTGAAAATCTACTAAAATACTGTCACAAGTCTGCAGCAGTTAAAAACAATGCACTGTCTATTTGGGAAATATTCTCGTTTGTTGTGCTGCACAGTCAAATTTTGACAAACACAGCAGATAGTTTATTACCGTATTTACCAACATACCACCTGCCCCCATGTAAGATACACACCCCTTGTTTTCAACATACTCGCAAGGAAAGTAATGTGTTGTCAAAATCTGGCCGCGGATCCCCTTGGAAAGTGCATATGGAGCTGTAAGGGCTCCACAGAGCACTGGTTGGGAACCGCTGTCCTTGAGCATTCTGATAGCTTATTGTATGTGACAACTAGAGTACTGTTTATGCAGAATCCTCAAAAATTAAAGTAACATAATAATAAACTATTAGTTATGTATGCTTCCATGACTTAAGTACAGACATTTCATTACTGTATTTTGTTGTAATGTCTCCAGGGAATGGAGTATCTAGGTCGCAAGAACATTGTTCACCGGGATTTGGCAGCCCGAAACATTCTAGTCGCAAATGAAAACCACGTCAAAATATCTGACTTTGGCCTGGCACAGGTGATGGAGAAGAATGATTACTATATTCTTAAGACAAGCCGGGACTTGCCGATCAAGTGGTGAGTGACTGCAGGAATCACATAGAATACTGCTAGTTAGAAGTGGCATTGAAAATGACATGGTAATAACAATGAAGGCTACAAATATATATTTTTTTGTAGTTGTTTTGAAGTAAAATTCCCAAAATTGTTCTTTAAACAAAACCCCTCCCTTTTAGTGTACATAAGTTTTTGCCTAACTGTTTTCTAGTGCATTTAGCCTTAAATTAGAAAATGTGCTTCTTTATAACATTACTGTATTAAAAGTTTATGTTTTCTATTATTAGTCACTGAAATAGGTTTCTTCTTGTTTTATGAAATAGAGTGTTCTGTGCCCAGTCTCGGCTTATGTGCTACTTGAATATCGTCCATCTCTGCAACAAAGATTAACATGTTGTGCCTATGTTTCTGCATTGTCATAATTAATGGTTGTGTGGGGCAGTATGTTGAACATGCAGGAGGATGCTGGGTTCGGAAGTGCAAGATGGCAGACACCAATAGTATAAGTTTTCCTGATTCTGATTATTGTTTTCTGATAAACATGCTCTGGTAGCTCCATTGTGTTAACCTTTAAACCATCATGATTTCCTGGAAAAGCAGGGATCCTGTAATCACGTTTATGGATAAATTTCTCAGAAAATGTCTGTATCAGGCGAGCCTATACTGTACAGAATAAACCTTCGGATTTATACTTTGTCATCTACCCGCCGTTATTCTTTCCCATGTTCTGATTTTAGAAGCAAAGTCTGAGTGATGCAAATTTAAGTAAGGACTTACTGTATGGCAACGTCAGTACACTGGTGCATGTGTACATAGGTCAGGTCTCACACACAGTACGTTGTTGGTAAATGTGGTAAGAAATGGAAGCTTAAAAATTGATCTGTTTTAATATCTAGGACAGGTTGACAGTAAATGCTTTGCTATTCAATTTAAAAATAGTTTTTTTTAAGCCATTGCAATATCAGATACCATCATCATCCTCATCGTCATTTTGTAACTAGGCCGAAGAGATTGTGTGCAGGTATTGGGTTCACAATAACTCAAACTTAAAAAAATAAGACTGTTCATTATTCTTTAGAGTTGTTTGAATACCACTTTTTTTATACAGATACCAGTACCTCAATATAATTGCAGATATAGATACAAACTTCACTCCATCAGTCTTCCCTCACACCAAAGAGCTTGTTATTGCTGTTTGAAGGTATGCCCCGGAGAGCCTGCGGGATGGCAAATTCTCTCCACGCTCTGATGTGTGGTCCTATGGGGTGACCCTGTATGAGATGTTCTCACGAGGGGAGGACCCCCAGCTTGGAGGCTGTGAGCAGGATCAGCAACAGCTCTTGGCAGCTCTGGAGGGAGGCACCCGTCTTCCATGCCCCCCACTCTGCCCCCAGACTGTCTACGTGCAGCTCATGACCCCCTGTTGGCAAACAGACACACATGCACGCCCCTCCTTCCCAGAGATCTGTGTCATTGTACAGGACATGCGTACCAATATGTGCTGAGTAAGTAATTCCTGCTATCTACGTATTTATTTGGCATGTAAGTACACTAGACCCCCGATTTTACGAATACTCACGGTTCCTCTCATCACATTCGTAAAATCGCTATCTTCGTAAATTCGATAGCGGCTTATTTTTGCCGCCCCCCCCCCCCAACTTAACAGAAAATTTTAAAATTGCATTTTTTCTGCAAAGTGTCTCTAGGTCCCGACTTCCGTAGCGTTTTGCGGGAAATTAATTAACGTAATAATGTAAACATAAATTGATATCAGTAGCCAGACGTCACACTGTTGAGCGGTAGATATGACCGACCCTTGTCCCCAAAAAATGAGAAAATCGAGATTCCGAGTGTCTTCTCTCGAGCGAATAGCCCGACTCCCGTAACATTTAACGGAAAAATAAAGCAAGTGATAGTTTAAATATAAATTTATATCAATAGTCAGACGTCTTATGATCAAAATAACACCGCTAAACAATAGATATTACCAATCCTTTTCCTAAAAAAAATGAGAAAAACGAGATTCCGAGTGTCTTCTCTCGAGCGAATAGCCCGACTCCCGTAGCATTTAACGGGAAAATAAAGCAAGTGATAGTTTAAATATAAATTTATATCAATAGTCAGACGTCTTACGATCAAAGGAACACCGCTAAACAATAGATATGACCAATCCTTTTCCTAAAAAAATGAGAAAATCAAGATTCCCAGTGTCTTCTCTCGAGCGAATAGACCGACTCTAGTAGCATTTAACGGAAAAATAACGCAAGTGATAGTTGAAATATAAATTTATATCAATAGGCAGACGTCTTACGATCAAAAGAACACCACTGAACAATATATATGATCGACCTTTGTCCTAAAAAAATGAGAAAACCGAACTTTCGATTGCCTTCTCACACGCGAATTTGCGTAGCGTTTAATGAAAAAAAAAAAAAAAAAAAAAGTAGGAATTCCTTACTAGTAAAATGCCCTTGTAAATTATACACCAAAGAAAGAAGGAATAAGCAGATGTATTTATTCATTGCGCAGTTTTATATAACGTAACGTAAAAACATTACCCCGACGTTGTTGTTGAGTTGTACGAGAACGTAGATACTAGTAGCGTGCAGAGCGGCCAGATAGCGCAACTGTACGAACGTTCACAAGATGGTGGATAGATAGCGGCACCGTAGCATATACCGACGTTGTTCCAAAAACGCCATTTTGTGACGTTCTTACCTAAAATCGGTGAGAATTACATGTATAAGTGATTGAAAATAATAACTTTGACAGTCAGTATATGCGGTAAAAATAAATTAGGAGTTCCGGGATTACGTAATACACGAACGTCTATTTATTTTCCAAGATCGACATACCCGGAGACAAATGTTTCTACACTTGGAAAATAGGTAGCGCTATTATCGTGCTCACTTGTGAAACCCACATTTTACGACACGTAGTAACGCATTGTTTAAGAAAATTATGCGTCAAGTTAATTGTTTTAAGTACGTATGGTGTTAACGCAATAAAGAAAAATATCACGCTATTATTTATAGGGTTCGTGTAAAAAAGTAAACTCATTTGGCGCGAGACGAGAGAGATATAAGACGCCGTGAAACAGCCTAGAAGGAGGCTGTACTATAGTTAAATGAGCATATGCGCATGCGCTGGAACTTTGCATGTATAGTACGACCTCAATATAGATCCTAATACGTCATAGTTGGAGACAGGCCGGCCGGCTTGGCGCAGGAAGCGGCGCCGCGCGGTTTTTGAACTGTCACTGCCACATTTTTTAACGGATTTTCGCTATTTTTGTTTTATTTTTAATATTGTGACTTACCAAGTAATAACTGCAACTCTACAATTCATATTTTAATGCCGTGAATTAGATACAGTATGTTTTATTCATTGTCAACGTAATTCCTTACAATTTTTTTGTCATATAATTTTGTTATTTTTTGAGGGTTCCT
>PNEQ01037735.1:0-29407 GCA_003012365.1 Medauroidea extradentata
GGAATTTCGTAATGGATTCCATTTTGCTATTCTTGAGTGAAAATAACATCGAAATGAAATTATTCCATGCGGAAAAATCTCACATGCTCTTGGGGTCGTGAGATGCGATTCCGCAACGCCTTGAAGACGGCAGCCATTACACTTTTACCGTGTATTTCTACAACCTCACGCTTTCAAACAGACGAAAGAAAGCAATAAATATTTTCTTTATAATTCCGTTTAAACACGTGCGAATATTGCACGCGACAACAGAACAAACGAATTTTTTCTTTCACAGGGTGCGTTCAGTGCGTCATACAAGTAGAGTGTTCTTTTCACTCGCAGATTTCTGCCACGGGCGTGTAACCGGAAGTTCGAAACTGAAGAAGATCTCGCACTAAGATTCCGCACTACAGATTTTCAACTCAAGAATACCATTCTGCCATAGTGAGATAAAAGTTTCGAAGTTTAGTAAGTGAAATTCGGCAATTCGAAATAATCTCGTTACAACTCGAGAATCGACCCCCTGTTCTTCTACGACCGTAGGCCTGACAAGAACAGTACATAGATGAAGTAAACTATTCAAGAGTGGACCATGGAGGTATTAGTCTATTGGAGTGGCATCTGCCGTACATTTCAACGGCAATAGTGTGAAGCCATTGAGGTATTAGTCTATGGAGTGGAAGCCTTTGAGCAAATTTGAAGCCAGCCAACAGACGAAGTTTAAAGACAAGGATAGAGCTAGTGGTGGCAAAAACATGTAAACATAGCATTGAGCTGAATGAAAATGTTTTAGTTTTTTGTTAACTACTCATTATGGTGAAAGTTTGTGCAGCTTTTGGCCTTGACGCCTCTGGGTCGTGTCAGGTGGGATGTCACAGTATAAAGTTGCCCGGCTTTTACCTGTTGGTGTGGGTGAGTGGGTCGGCGACCATGGGCCTTCCTGTCCTGACTCCGACGGCGTGTGAAGAGAGTAGCGTCGTCCCTCGAAGCTGCTGCAGCGTCCTCGGCGTGTGCTGTTGAGAGACATCCACTACCACTACTGAAATGAATGTTGGAGATACAGATGACTCTTAAGGTATGGTTTATTGTGGTCACTCGTCGTAGAGCTGACCACCATGTACCACGCTACTGTTCTCGACCGTAGCACTCGTAAGCGGTGAAAGTGGCGCGAAGCCAACAATGGAAAAAATACGTGAAATCCTTAAACGGGTGCTGAAAGAGCTCTCCCCGACCGCGTGTCAATCCCTGAGGCCATGTAGAAAAAGAAAAGGTTCCGGTACATTACTGATAAGCTATTGAAAACTAAAATGACTTGATCCTAATAGGTTGGGCCTCAGGGAGACGGGAACCTCCTCCACGTGCGACTTAACGCTCCAGTGATCAGGCGAAGACTGATATGGCGTCTGGAGGCAGGACACGGTAGCCCGCGTTCCCGCCAGACTTGGTGGTTAAGCTCTTACAAGCTAAACTAAAGTAAAACTCATTACAGAATATTATCCAAAATTACAAAAACGATTATTAATACTCGTCTGCCCTTAGTTAATAACTGCCAGTCTGTATAGGGCGTGTTCAGAATTACACTTAAAAATGCAACAATACACAGAAAAGCTTTAACGAATAATATAAAAGCAATATTTGAAAATGTAATTAAATTGTAGACATTGTAAATGTGACTGAAAGTCTAATTAAGTATTATTTTGTAAGACGTAACAAAATAATACGATGACGATTTTTGGTGGGCTTTGGCATAGCGTCCTACTGCCCTAATCAAAAACATCACTCACTCATAGAAAAATTAAAAAGAAGAACGTTTATTCTCATGATGTCTGTAGGTCTCTAGAAAATCTGTAGAGTCTACAACTGATATCAGTTTGCCTGAATTTAGCATGGATCAGTTCTCGTGTTTATGTAGCGGCGCGTTAAGCCCGCACGTCACAAACATTACCACAACTTGCCCTGCAATTCCCATTAAATTAACACCTACTACGAAGATGATGGCTGGCCAGGCATTCAAAATCGTAGCTGGAAATTGCTACCTTGAGGCTGGTGGTGAAGCTCCACAGGCACGGGGCAGGGCATTCACGTCCCCAGAGACGTGAAGCCTGGCTGATGGAGCGTCCGTGGTGAAGGAGGCGGTCACGTGTCTACGGCCGTCTGAGCCACTGTAGCCCAGCGGACAAACGGGCGTCCGCGGCACACATCAGCCTTACAAACAGACTCGATCGTTGCGGAGGATTATCTTTGTACAGGTAAGAAACTTTTCTTTAAATTCATCAAATTTATAAAGTACATACACACAGCGAGAGCTAATTTGTTTTTTTTTTTTTTATATTTCTGAAGCATTTGTAAACTGTTGTGTACTATTCAAATAGAGTATGCGCGAGATTACATGGCTGGAAGTGGTGCTGGGCCATCCTTGGCTAAGCGCACAGGAGGCCGTAATCGAGGTCGCAGTCCGGCAGATGCACCTAGGAGTGGGTGAGCGAAGGACCATCTATGCGGTGAGTGAGACACCTTTGTTACCAGAGTCTTGTGTTACACTTGTCGACCTAGATCATGAAGTGCCAGAAATGTACAGTGACATAGTAGAACGAGTGCTAGGAGAATGGCAGGACGTCTTTGCCTTCTCGGACATGCTTCACACCACCACGATGGCCGAGCAGGCTATCCCCAACGGAAGTGACGAACCAGTGTACACGGGACCTAGGGCGTATGGGTTCGAGGAACAGTGCGTCATTAGATAACAGGTGGAGAAGATGCTAAAGAAAGGTATAATTGAGCCATCATTCAGTTAATACAACTCGTGGATAGTACTAGTGTCTAAAAAATACGGTGGCACGAGACACTGTGTGGACTTTAGACCGGTGAATGCAGTGACAGAGAGTGCGGCACCACCGCAGATTAGTGTGGACGAAGCGCTCGCTAACGTAAGGGATGCGAAAGTATTTTCCATGGTAGATTTAAAGGCAGGCTACAGGCAGGTGCCCATTAGAGAACAGGACAGAAAAAAATTTCATTTACCACCCCTGACGGAAGGCGCTTCCAATTCCGCATCATGCCTTTTGGCCTGAAATGTGAACCCTCGACCTTTCAGTATATGATGTCCCGGGTCTTGGAGGGACACATAGGCGAATTCGTAACGGCATACCTGGACGACATAATTGTGTGGTCCTGGAACTGGAAAGAACATGTGCGCCACTTGAGTCTAGTGCTGGAGCATTTAGCAACTCACCATCTTTTAGTGTCGCCAACCAAGTGTCATATAGGGAAACAAAACGTAGACTTTCTGGGCCATGTAGTATGCACTGCATGGAACTATACGCACCCGACCCATCTCGCGAAGATAGCAGAAGCCGAACCACCACGGACACGCAAGCAGCTACAGTGGTTCATAGGACTGGCCAACTGGCTCTGGAACTATATCCCGGGATTTGCACAGATCACGACACCGCTGACGGACTTGTTGTCACCGCAGGTACGAGACCGCTGGACGGAGAGCGCACGATGCACGTTCGACGAACTCAAAACTGTTTTTCGCAACTGCCATATCCTCTCCTGCATACAGTCAGGAGAGACTGTAAGTCCAAACGGACACCAGTGTGGAAGGAGCAGGCGTGGTCCAATATCAGCTCGCGGAGGACAGCACGAGACTAATTGTATGTTATGGCAGCGCGAAGTTCGGTGATTTGGAGTGCCGGTACCACAGCAATGAGAGAGAGAGAGAGTGCCTCGCCGGTTCCGACACTACCTAGAAGGGAGACCATTCACATTGCACACAGACAACAAGTGCCTCACATGGCTAGACACAATGCAGAGGCGCAGGGGCAAATTCATCCGTTGGGCGCTACTGTTGCAATCTTTCGACTTCACAGTGGAGCACGAGCCGGGAGAGGAAAACCAGTGGCCAGTCCTGTCAAGAGAACCGGACCCGGGGGAAACACTCCGAAACGAGAAGGGAACTGAGACCATGACACCACCTGGGAAACGAACCCGGACCCAGAGCGCCCAGAACCGTGCAGGTGTACCGGACCCCTAAACCCGCTTCCGTGCATAAATGTAACGACCGTAAAACCCAGCGAGGAAGGCCCAAACTCCTGGGCAGAGGTGATGGTACACGTCCTTGCTAGTCAACAGACGTCGCGGGTCGCTCAGAACCTACGCGCAAGAGGGAGCGCAGGGAAAAGAGAAAACATCCGAATCGTAAATGCCCAAATTCAAGCGCGTAGTCCCGGTGCAGCGACGTGGAAGATGTACGTCCCACTAGAAGCGAGAGAGGGAGTATTTCGGTATGCGCACAACCACCCACTAGCGGGACACCCGGGGGCGGAACCAACACAGCGGCACATCACGGAGCACTTCCACTGGCCAGGCATCGTGGCAGAGACAAGGAAATAGTGCGCGCCTGCTGGGATTGCCAGACGAGCAAATCGCGCAGAAGTGACCGGGTAAAACAACAAGTCCCGCGCCGGCCGGCCGAGCCATTTAAGGAAATCGCACTAGACCTTATGGGACGCTACCAACGCACGACGCGAGGCAAGCGATTCCTGTTGGTAGTCACGGATGAATTCACGCGCTGGGTAGAAGCGTACACGGTAAGCAATGCCCGAACAAAAACAATATGGAACATATTGACTACCGAGTTTTTCCCAAGATGGGGGTACTCCCGAGGCGTCCTGACCGACAATGGCAGCCAATTTACAGGCAGGCAGTGTCACCAGCTGTGCGAGGAAGCACAAATCCGAGCGCGCACGACCCTGACATACCACCCGAGGGCTAACCCCACAGAAAGGCGCAATCAGTCTATTAAACAGTAGCTCAGGCTGCGCCTGGGTCACGACTACACGCAATGGGACCTGCAGATACCGGATGCACTGTTTTGTCTGCCCCGACGGGTGAACGAGGCTACAGGAGAAACGCTGGCAGCACTGGTACAGGGGCGTGAACTAGCTCGGCCAGGAAAGGCGCGCGCGAGAGAAGAGGAGCAGACAGAACCGACCCATCAACACCTGCAAATGATGCACAGTGAAAGAGTGGAGACAGCACGACAGAGACAGACCTGAGCAAAATAATGCCAGAAACAACAAGACCACCTAAGGAACTGAGCCCAGGAACTCAATTATATGTGAGGCAGCACCCCCTGTCCGATGCTGGGAGAAATTACTGTACTGGTTTCGCGCCGCGGTGGCAGGGCCCATACAGGCTACTGCAGAAACTAGGATCGTTGTCCTATATTGTCAGAGGAGAGCGAGGCAGGAGGATGAAAATCCATAGAGACGATGTGCGCAATGCAAACATTCACCCTTCTAACATCTTTGAATGTGGTTGATAGCAGTGGGGTGGTGTATATATAGGTTCAGACTGTGTCAACAGGTTGTGGGGCTGTTTCACATCTGTTCTCTTAAGGTGGTCAGTGGCTGCGAAAACATCCAGATGTTCACCCAGAATCCATTGCACTGCGTCACGGAACTGTGACTTAAATATTTGATGAGCGTTCATCTTTTTCTTCAAGGCCGTGATATGGGTAATTCTACTACAGGTTAGAAAGAATTTACGTTTTTTTGTTTTCTTATAGCAGAGCTTGGAATAGGGTAAATTTTTTGCCGCCATTTTCGCAACAATCGTATGTGGACCAGAAAAATTAGGACACTGTAGTAAAATGAAATTTATATAAACTTGGAAACGATAGAATTTATTTAATTTTATTTTAAAGTGAAACGAAACCGATTTCACGTTTAAAATTATCAACTTAATGTAGACTGTGATTTGTCAGTTAGGTGCACTGCCGATACCTGCGCTCGAGCGGCAGAAAGTTTCCCTGTGACAAACTTATAACATCAATATTCTTATCCGTGATCACGTAACGTCAGTGGTGCTACCTGGCAGTAGAAACATCTTTTGCAGCCAATTTTTTTTGTCGAGTTTGAGTAGTATAACTTGGCGCAGTGTTCATTTGTTTTATAGTTTGAAGCAGTAGTGTCATCGTGAGTTGGTTATATTTATTTTTGTAGTAGTTATAGCGCGAAGTGGTTAACGTTTTCATAAATATTTTATATTCGAATAATGGCTTTTGCCTTGCCTCCTATTACTGATATACCGGCTTATCATTACGCAGGCCCGAAGGCAGCTTCATTTAATCCATATGCAGACAATGGAGGGTAAGTATGACAATGCATGTAATTTAAAAATATATATTTTGTCGGAGACGTTGTTTGAAAAAAAAATATATTACGTAAAAGGACATGTTTACAAAAATATATTGTACAGAGACCACTGTGCGTAATAGCGATTTCAAAAATTTTGAACAATTTGAAAGGTAGCTAATTTGTGATTTAATTTATACATGCCGAATTGGCTTTTATTTGCTATTTTATATTTAATAACAGTAACACTTGTATTTATAGTTAAATGTTAACTGTTTAATGGAAATAAATACTTGTAATTGGGATGTCGCCTTGTGGAGAGGTTATGCCGTTCTGCAGGTCTGCCCCTTTACAATACGTCCCCTAAACTCTTCATCTTTCCAGCCTTTCACAGCCATCAAGTTGTCCATTAAAACATTGCATTCCCTCACCTACTTCACGAGCATAGACTGCCTACCTACCTTCTCTGCCACAGCCTTAGAATCTTTTCACTGTTTTTTTTGCCCCGATACCGTCCGTCCCTCTTTATTTACATTTCAGTTCATATAGACCTGTATTTGAACTCTCCTTCAATGTGCTAAATCCCATTTCTTTAAGTTGATCGTCATGACTTGGCTAGGGATATCTTCCCTCCTCTTCATCCTCCCTCTGCCTTCTCCACGAACCCTTCACCCATATTGCAGCTCTTTGTGCCTTTCCCAGTTTTTGCATCTCATTTTCCACGTACGGATCCCACTCTGCGGATGTGTATCCAGACATTGGTTGTACCGTTGTGCAGTACACCTTTTCCCTTCACCACAGCTCTCTTCAGTACCCTTCCCAGCATTCCCAACAGTCTATTCCACTTCATAACCACTTTTTCTGTACCTGTTTTGTCCACTTACAAGGGTCCAAGTGAGGAGAAATCATAATTTTATATTTGTATGAATTAGTGTTAGTTTTATAGACGTTACTTGGGAGTACATTCTCCTGAAAAAAATTTAGCTCAACCAGTTTTACCAAGATGGCACTTCAAAGTCAAAATTTGCACGTTTTTAATTTTTATTAGCTGCAAAAATCTAATAAACATAAATGAATTTAAAAAATTCACATTGAATCTACATGTCACGGGCCACTATTTAACATGTTTTAAAATTCATTACAAATTTTTTTTTGTTTAAAAGAAATTTATAAATGAAGCAAAAAAAAAATTCCGAAATATGTTTACAGTGAAAACTCCATCCGGATTGAACTAGGAGTGAACTGAAGAATCTTGAACCAAGTTTTACACTAACGTTTTCCTACCTGACTGAAGTACGAGTGGAGGGAATAGTCCAGACTTGTCGGCGAGGTAGACTGGACTGTAGAATCTGGATTGAAACATTTACTTAATACACCGATCAGACTGAACTGATCGAAGACAAAGTAGTGGCCGTATTGAATTATTTCTTTTATTATGTAAGAGGTTAGAATCATCCTAGGTTAGCTAAATAAAACTATTTTATGTTCAAAAAATAATGGGCAGTGATAAATAAATGAAAATGAAATATTCGAAAATATCTAACAAATATTTGCCTCTTATTTTTTTGATAGTCATTTGTTCCATTGTTCAATGTTTCGCAGAGAGATGTCTCTAGAAATAGTCAGTTTATGTTTACATATCAGTCTTGATAGAAAATGTTACTGTAAACACATTTCAGTCCAGTTTCACTTTAAGTTAGTTCCATGTTGAATCCAGTCCAAGTTCAGTCCAGTCCGGAATTTTACTATAAAAGCACTACATGTCACTTCGCAGCATAACATCTAGCTATTTATATTGTGTGGCTTCTACTATCTCTTACCCATCCCACGTGTAAATGTCTCTGCTCTTCACTCACGTCCTTGTAAATCAAACTTAGTCTTATGAACATTGATCGTCATTTAGTTCTCCATAGTCAACGAATACAACCTGTCGATATCTTCTTGCAAGTTGACCTCGCTGCTCACCACACAGACGTCTGTAAACAATTTTATTTTGCCACTAGTCTCTACAGTTATATTGTCTGACATAATGGTGAACAATAATGGACCAAGCAAAATGCCCTATGGCACCCCTGATGTGACCCCACCCACATTTGTCCCTGACTTTCACCCTCTGCCCCTATCCTCTCAGGAAGTTGTCAATCCATGCTTCCACCCATTCGTCTTCCAGTAGTTATCCAATTTCCTCTTTTCAGAATAGTTGTGTGAACCTCAGTACTGTGTACAGTATATAGTTTTTAAATTGTATTTTAATTTATTGTTTCTTTAATTTTGGGTTGTAATTACAACCTAGCTTAATAAATGGCCCTTTTTTTTGTGTTGTTTGAAGCGTTTTTAAGTATTTGCACAATATGCTGTAACTCTTTATATAAAATTTATCATAAAAAAGATTATTTCCCCAACCTCAATAAATTCTTTATTTCAAATCGTAAATCTAAGTTTTTTACATAACTAGCATTTTTCAGATTCATTTCACAATTTTACAGAACTAAATTTTGTCTGTTTTAAAGTTTAGGCCTACAATTTTCCATGAAGGGCACAATTATTTTACAGACTGCCAAAAATTGAAAATTTCTAAAATTTATTTTACCAACTTTTTTGTTCATATACGACACTTAGCAAAATCTGAAACTGCACTAACAGTAGTCTAGTTGAGGTAAGTAATCTAGCATGTGTAAAATTGGTGATTGTGTTTCGCAAATTAAGAGTGAAAAAAGTTACCTGAGTTATCTGGAAATCAGCCTGTAGTCATGCAAAAGTTTTTTTAGTTCATAATTTGTGATTGAAATTGGTACACATGTAGGAGTCTTTAATTATGTATTTTATTCCAGTTTTGAATTACAAATATTATGAAGAATAAGCTGGTTGTACAGTTTTTTTTATTGTAATTCATAGATTCACTTACATTAACAGCTTGCAAGTCAGCAATATAAGATATGCTGTAGTTTAGTTTTAATTAAAATCTATTTTTTTTGTACTTTGTGTTTTAAATAAAGGAATTGTCAAATGCAGTAAAGCGTAATAGAATAAATTATGGAAACAATCTTTTTATAGTGAGTGTGTATTAATTAAATTTGATAGGTAAGTAAAATGGTTTTGGGAGTGTGTAACCATTGTAATGACGTGTTATTCAGGAGCATAGTAGCCATCGCAGGTGAAGATTTTGCAATTGTTGCTTCGGATACCCGTCTGAGCAGTGGCTTCTCAGTCTACACCCGCGAACAATCCAAGCTGTTTAAGCTGTCGGACACAACAGTACTGGGTGCTACAGGTTGCTGGTGTGATACTCTGACGCTCACGCGAATCCTGGAGGCACGCATGCAGGTGCGTTGGGTAGTTAGGCTATTAAAATTCAGAAGCACAATCTAATTTCTTTTCCCAAAGTACCATAGGCCTACATAAAATGACACAGCTGTCATCAGATTTCTATTATTTGCCATGAAAAGCCTATAGTAATTTAGTCATACCCAATTCATAGTAGTCTATGTTAAATAATGAAAATGGTTGTGTGGGGAATTGACAATAGATTGTAAAAAGCTATGCAGTTTCGTTACAAAAACACCATTATTTATTTGTGTACTTGTACAGTGAAACTTGCTCAAAATAGACCTTCTACAAAATAGAAACCTGTACAAATGGAAAAAAGTGTGTAGTCACATTACATTTACTGTAACACCCTTCATGAAACTGACACCTCCATAACGAGGTAATAGACAGTTTTAAGATGGAAAGTAGCGAAATAATTTAAATATTCCAGTTCCATGACTACTTAACTGTGACATTTGACTATCGTCGAATATACAAAATATTAATAAACTGTGTGACATGCAACTTTAGTTGAACACCAAATTAAATGACTCTGTAAACACAGTTTATTTCGGTCGCATCATTTTCACCACGCATCCACATTAACAACCATTGCAACAGTCTTTACTACATTAAAATAATAGAACTGGATGTTCCAGTTTATCATTCTATCAGATTTCACTTTGCTTTTAAAGATGTTTACGAAAAGTAACCTACTACAGTTGGCTAGGTTTTCAAGGTCACATGACCAGGATGCTCTCACGAAGAGGTTAGTCAGGTTGTGATCTAGAGTATGCAAATAGTTAGCTAGATCATTTTTAGAACACTAGGAAATCTCGGATCACTCTGTAAAGGACGCAAGTTTATATTTTACTCTACCTGGGTTAACCATGTGATATATAATGTACACCCCATGACAATAATAAAACTAAACAGGAAAGCAGGGGAGTCAAAAGAGTGGCAAACTAAGTGACTGAAACAATACATTTATTTACTTGAATTTGCCTATCTCATTATTTGAAGTGGAGTTAATAGGTACAGTTATTGGTATGTGCATATTTATCTGAATTGTAGCACAACCTCTTGTTAACTGTAAAGTGTTTCATTTAGGCCTTGTTGGTTGTAAAAATATGATTCAGAACCCATATTTCTTGTTTTATGCAGAGACTGAAAGTAATCCTGGACACCACAGAGTTCAGAAAGTTCAGAATTGGGACAGGTCTAATTGTATGTGCACATGAAGCCAATGTTTCAGTTTGGTGGAATGTGTTACTTTTTTTATATTCCCAAATATACCAATAAAATTAGTTTTAATTTCAAACTCTGATTTGTTTTATCTTAATTGGTTTTGCTGACAGTACAGTGTATTGCAGTGACCCTTTGAAGCTGTATTTATATTAAAATTACAGGTGGTTTTTGTGTGTGAGTGCATATTTTAATTATTCAAAATAGTAACTATTAGATGAGTTTTCCACTAATTTTTTGTTTGTCTAGCGAAATCACATAAATAAAGTAGTACAACAGACTTGAAGTCCAGTTATGTTGTAATGTTCAATTTTTCAGATGTATCTGCACGAGCACCAAAAATGTATGTCGACAGCTGCTGTGGCCCAAATGTTGTCTACCATGATGTACTACAAGCGATTTTTCCCTTATTATGTATCAAATATCTTGGCTGGCCTGGATGAGGAAGGAAAGGGTTGTATCTACAGTTATGACCCAATAGGACATTACGAGAAGTCAAAGTTCCGAGCAGGAGGCTCTGCTGGAGCTTTGCTGCAACCTCTCTTGGATAACCAGGTACTGAACTTAGGTCTGCTGGGATTTAGCCATTGAGTTTACACTTTTTGAACAAAGTACAAATTGATAAAAAAAAATTGAACTCTTAGGCCGTGGTTACACGGCCTGAAGTATATAACCGAAAGTGGTTTAGTCAGTCATTTTTAAGCACGTTCAGTTTATAGCTGCAGAAGTGAACACGTTCACGTGATTACATGGGACTCGATTGTCGCAGTCAAAATTGTGTTTTGTTACGTCACTATATTGTTATGAGGTTATGTTTGGTTTAACCATTTAACCTATGTACAAAAGGTAAACAGGAAAGTAGCTGAAGACACGTCAAATTTACGTTATGTTTTTGAACTCTCTTGTTTACATATCAAAAGTTGCGTCAGTTGCGATAAACATAACCTTTTGAAAGCTCTACTTACCCGGTCCCAAAGCTTGTAACACACTCACATGTTGGTGCAATTTGTTATGTAGTGACAAAAATTCTTCGCGACACAAAAAATTTAAACCAATATTACACTTCATGGAACGTGGCAAGGATTTTCGATAAGTTACCTTTACGACGATGTGCCTGCTTCATGCATACAAGAGTACTGGAAATGGCATACATTCTTCCATCGTAAATACAGTAGAGCACCCAGTATCTGGATTGGTCGGGACTTCGCCTATTCCAGATAGTAGGAGTTCACTAATAGGCCCCCTAACTGTTTAATTTTAAAAAAAGTGCCCGAAATTTGTTAACGTACTATAGCTGAGCTTAGATGTAGCAAGAAGTGCTCCCGAAACACCAGCTATTATGCTTGGCAACATAATAAGTTGGATGGGGGTAGGGTGCTGACAGCTGCATCTTGTGTGTAGTGACCTTGCTACAGATGCGCTTCAACTACTATGGCTAGTGCCAGCAGATAAATTGGCATGTGGGTCAGCGCTATCGGTGATGCTTCCTTATCTCCTTTACTTTCCTCGGCCCCACTGGCCACCACACCTGCATGCTGAGAAGCGCCAAATTATCTGCCGGGCATACTGTAGTATGTGACCTTGCATAGGGCACACAACAGCTACACGACTCTGAAAACAATTAGTCCATGCTGAAGCAAGCTAACATAGGCGAGACGTTTGGTTTATTGGCTGTATTCACATGTCACATAAATAAAATATAAAATTATAACACTTGTTGCAGTTAGGTACATTACATACAACACTTACAGTGACTCACTGTAGGCTACACATGTCCTGCAAATAAAAAATAAAATACAATGTCTCAACACTTAAACTGCATGAAAATTATAATCAATGTATAGGGTCTCACTGTATCTATGAGTAAACAATGTCACATTTATTTAAAGTCACGTAACTAAAAAAGAAGTTAAATGCCTAGTTAAAACTCCACACTAAGTCCAAGACAGGAAAAGTTAAAGTTAATCACTGTCACTCATTTGTTTACGTTTGTGCCACTGGTGCCCGGTGTGTGTTGGATCATCTTTGTTCTCACGCGTAGTGGAAGCAGGGATGGAAACAGGAACTTTTTTGAACATGTCACTTATGCGTTGTTGCCGCACACATTTGTGCTTCTCTTCTGTCAGCTGTTTTTGAAGCATATACAAATGCATTATTTGCTGGTCGGTGATGTAACTTCGTTTCTCTAGGCCAGCTATTAGTTATTCAATGTGGTGAAGGCACTCATCTTGTGAGATTATCTCCTTTGGTTCGTCTTCATCACTACTGTTTTATCATTTTCGTTGTCTTTGTTATTTTTACCAAGTCCAGTATCTCTTGATCGGAAAAGTGATGCACCTTGGGAACAGTATCATCCACACAGAACCATTCTACAATGTTTTGTTCTTGCAATTGTAAGTTAAGTCCCGTAGTTCTGGATTTGTTACGTTCTTGGCGTACTCCAGCAGTCCTATCACATTTTTTTGTTCAAAACTTTGAAGTTGGCTTCATTTCCCCCGTTGTCATCGTCAACCACGTCACGATAAACCAAAGTAGGCCACAATTTAAACAATGCCTCATGAAATGTGGACGTAGGCATGCTGTCCCATGCACGAGCTAGTGCCCAAATCGCATCCTATATGGTATATGTCTTCTTAATTTCAGAGATTGTTTTGCCGCCGTTCAGATCAGATAAAAAGTCTTTCATGAACTTCGTGCGATAACGACGTTTTAAGGAGCGCAATATTCCCTGATATTGCGATTGGATGAGTTCAGTGCAGTTAGGGGGCAGGTACATGACAGAAACATTATCCCTGTCTAGTGTTTCAGTTGCGGGATGCGCGGAGCAGTTGTCTAGCACAAGGACAATCTTGCAGTGCGGGTCTAGGCCTATCTTGTTACAGTGTTGCCGGCTCTGGCGCACGAAACTGTCAAACTACTCAGTGGTTATTTTGAGATGTTATCCACAAGGTTTTTGTAGCTCAGTATTCAACAGGTAACACTTTAACACCTTATTAGTTATTATATACTCACTACGGCTATTAATGCTTTCAGGCAGCCACGCTCATGAAACAACAGTTGGTCTGCTTGCTAAAAATACTGTGCACTCAAGCGTTTTATTAGCATTGGAGACACAAATTATTTATGTTTATTGTAGTAAGTTCCTAGTAAAAAGTCTGTATAAATAATATAATTACTAATTTTTATAAATTTGCATGTTTTGTCACGGGACACAACAGAAAATATTCACATATTCTATCGGTAATAAAATTAATCGATAGAGCACGAGCACGTTGCACTGCAGTGCATTCTAACGGAGACGCGAAGTACTATCTGTGAATAAGTTCTTGCACTGTCCACAGCCGCGCTGTGGTGACTGTGTACCTAGATTCTAGTTTACTTGCCAGCTGCTAGGGTGAGGATGTAGGCGCACACTGGTTACGCAACACAGCATCATTTGTTCGGCTGGTTTTTTTTTCCGGCGGATGGTTATACCTATCTCCGGCCAGTGGTGGTATTTTTGATACATTACAATTTACGTTCCAAATAATCAAAGTCACTCAGTTATGTCATACATTTTTTTTTTTTTTTAAGGTTCCAAGAAATCCTTTTGTTAAATCGCTGTTTTCGTTGTTCCCAAGTTTGTTAAATTGGAACTCTACTGTAGGTTACATCACCAGCCAACACTTGCAGAAACTTGGACTATCATTCAAAAAGTGAAGAAATAGATTAACTCAAAATTTCCATAGGTTAGGAAAAAAAATTTTTAACTATCATGGTCAAAACGCTTTTGTATATTTTTCTATGTTAAGGGTGTTGTACTGGCTTCTTGTTGCAGATTGGCTTGAAGAATATGGAGAATGTTGATGCACAACCACTTACTGTTGCAAAGGCTCTTGCAGTTTTGAAAGATGTGTTTATATCAGCAGCAGAGAGGGATATCTACACTGGTGATAGTATCCTAATAAAAATCATTACCAAAGATGGCATTCGTGATGAAAAGTTCCCTCTTAGGCGTGATTAAAGTGTCGTCGGCCATCTAAAATGTTAGAGGCAGTTTTTGGACATCTTTGTACTGCTTCTTCAGATTTGTGTGTGTGTGTAACTATATGGACACGTGACCCAAAATAATGTTCTGTATGAATACCAATTAAATGTGTGTTAATGTTCCCAGTGTTCATGACTACACAAATGCCAAAATAAGCTCCCATTCTAATTACCTCTTTGCAGATGTATGTACCCATTGATCTGTTTGTCTCAAAGTAAAAGGTGTTTTTTTTTACACACATGTAATTTTTGCTGGTGTGGTGCTTCCCTTCCCAACTTTTTTTTCTTTCCTTATAGGTCAGCAATGTTTTTTTCTTGCTTCATTTAACTTTGTTATAGGTGATTCGGAATAAAGTGATGAGCACTCAAAAAAACCCTGATTAATTTCTATTTTCTGCCAGTTTATATCTTTCCGCTGCATGTAAACATCAACATTGCCACGTGATATTTACATAGGCTTCTACAATGTTTACATTTACGTTACACTGCTCCAATAAATTTTAGCTACAATATGTACTAATTAAATGCACAGGTGTTGAATGTATTCTATACTCAGTAGTAATCTTAGTTATAAATACATGTGCGTAAACGTCTTATAACACCGGTTTCTCTGCGTCTACTCTAACGGCGCTATTACCGTTGTGATTCTCGTAAATGCATGCACAGTATATTCAAACTTTTAAATTAAAACCACCACTAAAACACACACGACACACGCAACTCAAGAATTTAGGTTCCGTTCAGCATACTGCAATGAACGATGATTTTCTTAATGTGTGAAACAGGGAAAAATGCTGTTTCTATTTCCAGACAGGGTACTCAGGCTGGCGATCATAAAACAAAACAACTTGCATAACTATACTGACTTCATATAATTTAGCAATGATATTCATAAACAGTCACTTCTAATACTTTTGAATGTGATTATCAGAAACCCATATTCTTTACGAAACTGACAAACAAACTGAACGACACAATTCGCTTCCAAAATCCAAGCGAATCAGCGAAAACCTAACTCTGATGCCATCTATCGGTGAAATTTTAAACTACCTCGTGGCACGAAGTGTTAGCGACATGTGCCAACGATAATCGACTCGGTTGCATCGCTTTGTGCTGCCGTTAATTAAATAAAATTATACAGTCAGTTGGTATGTCAGTAAGAATTTAAATAAACATTTTAAAGAATATTAAATACAGAGAGGTCGTTTGCATTTGATGTTATTTCACTAATGCTGTATTCAAATAAGAAAATACACGGAACTACATGCAATTATTCGCTACCAACTATGCAAACAATGTTACTGTTGTTAATGTTGACTAATATGCAGTAACAGTTAGTGATTTTTTTCAAAGGTTAAATCTTTAGTGCTCACTTTATTACGAATGACCTATAATTGACAATAGCAGAGACTAAGGTAATTACAGTAAACCACATTTCACTGCTTAATACAACAGATAAATGAATTTTGTGTGTGACATAGTGGCATAAGACTAATCGGGGAGGTAGGAATCACTGAGGCCATCCATATCTGAATACCATATGTGTAATAGGTTGTGTTTGCCATCAAGAAAATTAGCGACTTTATTTTTAAACTCGCCGACAAGTAAAATAAGTGAAGAGATTATGGTCGGTGATTAACTGGTGCAAAACGATGTAACGAGTATGTAGCCATGCTAGAATGAAAGGTAGGGAAAACATAAGATCCTTTTTAAAAACCTGCTGACCATAGACATCGTCTGATGTTATTTCCACACAAAAATTCAGGTCGATCCCGAATCTCTTGGTGGGAGGGGACCTAGCTGATCAGCAGCTAACTGGTATATCACTGATCTTGTATGAGTTTACTGTGACTAAACAATGTACAAACTTCGGAGCGTGTGGCTTATAAATGCTAAAAACACTTATTTTGCATGTAATTGTAAGGCAATATGGAAACACTGTAAAAGTGCAGGTCTAGATATCAGTTTGTGTCAAATTTGTACGAAAATTTTTTTTCATGGCAACCCATTTCTTTAACATAATTCCTTATGCTACAGTTTACTGATGAGTGAGGTGGTGCAATGGTAATACCTTATTTACTCGTGTATAGTGCACACTTTTATTCCAAAGCAACTGATAAAAATTCAGGGGTGTGCACTATACACAGAAAATAGAGGGAAAAAAGGCTGGTGGTTGGTTGCGAGGAGGGGGGGGGGTTGAGAAGGCGAAGTTTTAGTCTTTAACTGATAGGTGTCAAGAATGGGAGGCAGAGAGAGAATGTTCTCATGGCCAGGTTCCTCCGTCATTAATTCTCTTCCTTTCCTTCCCTTTCTCCTTCTCGATTTGCCCTGTTTTAACCATAGCTTCTAATTTTTTTGTTTGTCTTTATCCACATTCCTTTTCAAAGTGTTACTCAGTGTTTACACAAGACGCGGGTTAAAATCTTGCCTGATGGGCAGAATTTTACTAACTTTTACACAGGTACTTTAAACTGTTGGTTAGAAAGTACGCTGCTCTTGAATTTGATGTGGCAGAAACGAAACTTCGCGGGTGGCGGGCGGAAGCAATAGAAGTTAATTTTGACGTCGCCTGATTAGCAATTATTCCTTACCCATCTCCGACCCGGGAAATATATTTGATGTCTCGTCTTGTGTGGTGATCAGCCATCGTTCCATGGGAAAGGAATGAAAAAAAAAAAGTTCCATTCTCCCCCCCTCCCTCAACCTACCTGGAGAGATGGAAAAAAAAAAAGGCAAGCTTGCTGTTGTCATGGCATGTCCTCAGGGGTGTTGATGAGGTTGGGGGGGGGGGACATGCTGGAAGTGGCTGGCACAGCTGAGCGAGGGAGGGAATGTTGTTCCGGCATGCGAGGCGTGGGCTGGCAAGCTGCAAGCAACCTTGGCAGAGACAAACCACACCCACCAACCTCTCCGCCGTTACACTTGTAACCAATGTAGTTATCTTTCCTCTCGCTTTTATATGTTGCCATACACATTTTCCTTTCTTTCACCCTCCACCTCCCCATACCATTCCATTGTAGCCCCTCTCGTGCAGTTTCACCGGCTCCCTTGGCTCGTCCTCCAGTGTTTTTTTACATACTGGCAAGGCATTAAAATTTTTTTTTCCCTATACAGTGAAATCTCATTACAAAGTACATGAAGGGAACTTGAAAATTTACACTTAATACTGAAAATACTTTAAACTGAACAGTTATTTAATGGAAAACTATCTGTAGAGGTTCCAGCAAATGTACTTAATAATGAAAAGTATTTAAAACTGAAGTACTTTATACTGAGATTTCACTGTAACTTATTGCAATAATCGAGGTGCGCACTACACACAAGTATATACAGTAAGTTGAGCTCTGATTCAGGATGACACTGTTATTCAGCTCCAGCAATCCTGATTTCAGTTTTCCATGGTATTCCTAAATCGCTTCAGGTGAATGTTGAGATGTTCCCTTAACAAAGACAGTCGCAGACTCCTCTCCCAGCTCCTGTTGTAATAACAAGTTATGGAACAGGCAAAGTTCTTTCAGTACCTGATACTTCGTATTTGAATTGGTCAGTACTAAGTCTTTTTTAATGTACGAGCTTGGTATAAGACTTACATGTTGGCAATGGTTATAAAAATTACGTTACCAGATGAAGCATATGGTATGCCTTGATATTATTTTGTACATGTTTTTGATAAACATCTCAAAGTTATCAGTAGAGATGTTATTTATTAGTGATACTTAAAGGTATAGTTCTGTATGGAAATGGTGAATATTATAATATATCAAAAAGATGGCTTGCATATCTAATGCAATGTATGATATGTGTAAGAACCTGAAATCAATAGCATTAGGAACGTAATACTGGTAATGAAGTAGATAAGAAATTTTTTGTATGTAGGGATAATGACAAATATAGATGGTACTATGGTGCTTTGTTACGCCATGCAAAATAATTTGATGTTAATGAGCTGCGAGTATGAGATGCAGAATGACTCAAATTTTATTCAGAGGCAGACAGAGTATTGGCAGGAGAGAAAAACATGCAGTGTTCGTGACCAAAAACGTATGTTATAGTAAGGTCACTTGTGTCACGTTGAAATCAATCAACAAAAATTTATAGCTGAAATCAATCAATCAAAAATTTATAGCTGAAATCATTGTATTACTAAAGAACCATTTTTTTGCCTGGAACCTTTCTGAAATATTTCAAAGGTTTAAGTTTCTTCAGAGTAACGAACTGCGGAAAGTATAGCCAATTTTGTTGCTGAATTATGCAGTTTGGTAAACATGGCAATGAGGCAGTGCAATGTAACCTGTTCAGAAGTTACATTGATCTTTGCAAAGACACAACAGAATTCTCTCGCTGCAGAGACTGCCTACCACAATTTCAGAGAAATCTGAAAGGCTGCTGCATCTGTAGTCAACACCGATAAATTAGTCATGTACCTCAATGTACTTGGCGGTCATGCCAGTTAACATATCAGGTTAGTCAACATCAATTAAACTTCTCTAAGCAGGTACCTCCATGTGCTCAAGCCATCATAAACGTCTCTGCCGATTTAGGAACACTGGCTGATTTTCTTCTGTAAGAAAAATGTATATATTGAGCGAGTCTGTAAGCACAAATCAAATGTCAAGGTAAATTTGGTACAGGAAACTGAAGGGAACAAGTTGGCTGAGAATATGTCCAAACCAATGTATAGGTATCGCCTGTGAAAAATTGTGTAGGGCGCATCAGTGTTTAGCACCACTGTAATTATCAATGGATACCTACTTCAAACGACACAAGGGTAAGTCTGTCGGTGGTGGGTGGATGTAACTTTCAAAGAATTTTCCCTTGCCTGCCTTCCATGCTCAGTAAGACTGCATGTTTGCTATAAGATTACGGTCAGAATGACATTGAGACTCTAGGCTCTTGGAATGTCAAGGTACTATATAGGTCATTGGAGTGCACACTTCCCATTATTTCCAAGGGTTTGAGGCATTTTCCAGGAAGGAACTGGATGGATGCATTGGGGATAACAGTGACTGCTGTCTTACGTATATCCAAGATGTATTACGAGATTGTCAAGGAATTTCAAGCAGTGTTAAGTGAAGAATTGGGGAAGTTCAAAGGGTCGTCCATCTAATTTCAGATTGATCCAACCAAAAGGCCACTACAGCTCAAACCATGCCTACCAAAGGTGAAAGAAGAGTTTCAGAAATTAGTTTCCCAAGGGATATATACACCAGTCAAATTTTAAGAGTGGCAACACTGATTGTTGTTGCTCTTAAGAATTGGGAAGTCAGATTTGTGGGGGATTATAAAAGCACACTGAATTTGAACTTGCAAGATGATTTGTACCCCAAACCACTCGTACATCAGTTGTTAACCAAATTGAATGGGGGCACCACATTTGCAAAACTTGTTCCGGGAAACATGTTCCAACAGTTCATAATTCACAAAGAAGCTACAAGGACTCTATCATCACTCACAAAGTGGCTTTTCAAGGTAATGGGCTGCAGTTTTGCATACCTGCTGCCCCTGAGATTTCCCAGTGTTATATGGACGGTTTATTATCACAACCTAGTGAAAGCATCTAAGTTTTGTGTGACACTGTGTCGCAAGTACTACGGGCTTCAAGGAAGCTGGGATCAGCGTGAAACCAGAAAAAAAAAACTGGCATATTACCTACACCAGATAGCTTCACACCATTGAAGCTGCAACATCATCCAACAAACAAAGAATTAGATGCCTAATTAGAGCTACTCAACTTTTATCATTCATTTTTAAAAGGTAAGGCTGAAGTTGCAGAACCTTTGCATAATCTATTGTGTAGTCAAGCATGGTGTAAATGGACCCAGTATCATTATTCAGTTTTTGAATCTACTAATTTCACTATTGGCTCATAACCCAGATCAACCTCTCGCACTGATGTGTGATGGATCCCAATTTGGAATCTGTACAATTCTCCTCCCCCCAGTTCAATGTAAGACCCGTACTCTTAAGAAATTTTTTTCCACTACAAA
Organism: Medauroidea extradentata; assembly: GCA_003012365.1. Taxonomy (NCBI): domain Eukaryota; kingdom Metazoa; phylum Arthropoda; class Insecta; order Phasmatodea; family Phasmatidae; genus Medauroidea; species Medauroidea extradentata. The sequence goes on from PNEQ01037735.1 coordinate 20,687, forward strand.
ATTACAAGTTAGTTACCTTTTGTGTTGTCCATCTACAAACACAACGAAATGTAAAAAGAAACATAGGTTGTACCCGAAAATGTTTTTAAAATTAAGTTAATATATGTAGTAGTACTAGTACTGAATGCCTACTATACATTGAGAAAAAAGTAAAGGCAATCTTCGAAACGGTAAGAGGTACGGGAAAATTTGAAGAGACGATTTTTGTTCATTATTTTGTTGTGAACAACTTTTGTCCCGTAAAGATTTTTCTTGCTGTGCACTGTTTTTGAGATATTACGCAAAATGTGTGCATTTTTGCAATGTTATAGAACCTACATTTTTAAAATGTTGTTGCCTGCGAAAAATAAATCTGATTTAATTAACGGATATTTTTTATAACTGATATTTTCCGAGAATATAACCCGTCCGTTAATCGAGGACTTACTGTACTGATGAGCTAGCTCCCAGCGTCTGAGTTCCGAACAGTTGGTTGAAGAGGTAAAGCTCGCATGACGTTTGTATTGCAGCAGGAGTCACAGCACACTCGTCCCTTTTTTGTTACTGTCAAGACGTACCAGCCTTTGAGTACTTCAACATTATATGTACATATTTAATTTCTTATTCACAAATCACTGAGCACCCACCCAAACTACAAAACAAGAAAAATATATTCAAGTTTCAAAGTATGTAGAAAACTTATTCAATGAATGCAAAAGAAAATTTACTAGAACATTATTGTACACACTGAAAGTGTATCATTCATTGCTGAGATAATTTTCACTTTGGACCACAAATCACAAAACCAAGTTCAATTCAGGAAATGGTTGTATTAGTTCATAAAAAAAATTCTTGTTAACTCCAATTCCTAATAGTAAGTTACAAATGATGTTAGTACACAACATTTCAAAACAAACTATTCTCCACCACTAAACAGTGAACTGGTATTCTGCAGACTCTGGACTGTAGTATGTTTAGCCCTTTTAAAAAAATCATCACTAAAAACTTGTTTGTAGCAAACTGGTGAGGTACGTACTACTCCTCAAAATGCACTGTTTTGTTGCTCACCGATGATCTAAATTCTGTTTGATGTTTTACTGCAGTGAGATTTTTAACTTGCAATGCTGCAAACTGCCTGTGCAGTTCATCCACTCCAACATTATGTCTTCACTATCTGTAACTGGCAGCATGAAATCATTAAAATATTTTAGACTCACAAATTTGCAATACTAATGTTCTTATTTTTGCCACTTGTGCATTAACAACTTCATTTTTCATGGACATCTTATGTACAATACAATCACACTCTGAAGTAAAATATTTGCAACAGTTTAAAAATTATTTTTTTCTTCTCCTCAGTTAGCAACAAACTAACAATCTTTCTGTGTGAGTCCCAATCATTAACTCATTGTCAAGCTTGCCACTTCTACATCACCCCGAACCAAGATACGTCGAGTCACTGCTGATAGAGGTTTGACTCTGTTCTTCTGTGCAAGTCTCACTTCACCAAACATCGAGCCAACTATGCCCTTTATAGAAATATTCTGCTTGATCGCAAATAATGTTTTAATCTCCTATTACAACAGATGAAATAGATGCCAAGCAGTCTGCATTCCAGGGTGAGTGTTCCTTAAGCGAAGACAGTAGAATTGTGACATCGCTGGCATCTCTGTTACGGTGGGAATCCCTTAAATCAAGGTGTTGCTCAGGTGATCCAGATTTAACACCAGAGGGCTTCCCCAAGGCACATCATAACTTCAGGCATGTAGGAAAGGCAGCTACGAAACATGCACACGTACTTTCTGTGATTCCACGTCCTCTTGTAAGTCCCCCTTGAGTTTTGACAGCACGCATCAGATCCTGTTCTATTGACATGTCTGTCCATACTCTTCCCAAGAACTCGTTCTTCCTCCGAACAGCAAAGAAATCTTCTGATGAAAATTTTTTGTACTTGTTCGATGGCATCCGAAACGAAGAGTTCCTCCATCAGCTTGACATATAGGTGAGCTGATTTTACACAGTGAAAGTGCCCAGCAAGCATGTAAATATGGTAACATTGACCGCACAAACTGTAAATGAATCTCCCAACTACCAGACCTTTCAGCTCATAAAAAGTTGCAGTATGTCAACCTGCCACAAGTACTGGACCCACAGCTTGCCAGTATGACTTTGTTCAATGCCATACACTTTCTCGCAAATGATTCCAAAAAATTCACTAGCACAGACAACTTAAAAGCTCCCTGCAATTGTTTTCTCACCAGTTGAAACGTCAAAAAAGTTTTTTTTTTGTAATTCTTCTTCATACACTCCAAACATATTCTCCATTCCAAGTATCATAGTGATCAAGGCTTGATAAGTCAACAAGTGTGCACGTACAGCTCTGGAAAATTCATGGCAGTCACATGAAAAATTTGCTAGAAAAAGTTTTTTATAGGCAAGTTAAAACGCAATAATTTTCATTTAGGTACATGACAAATGTTTACGTATTAGATCCGCAGAACTGACAAATCAAATTGGTGTTAAACAAGTCAGTAGGCCAGTTATTGTTTTGTATTCCTAGAAGTAGTATTTTATGTACTTATTGTTAATATTCTTCTGACATAGTTACACCTTCGATATCCAGTGACTAAAATTATAAAATATACTCTAACCATTAATTTGTATTAGGTACAATACAGTATGAAACACATTACTGTAGTGTATATTCAATCAAATTAATACTGCAAGAAAATGTAAGGGACAAATTCAATTTTGCCTAAACAAGCCCACCTTTATAAAACAAAATCACTTTACCTACATCGTACTTGCAACTACAGTGAAGACCCATTTTCCATGAACAACTGCAAAAAATGTACATTCGCATTGCTCACTGGCATTAACGAATCCCAACAATCCTCTTTTAACTAAATTTACTTCTCCCTGACTAGACTCCAATTGTTTTTTGCAAATAAAGCACTTGGGTAGGTTATCTATATCGACATCTTCATTCCCAACAACAAATGCATTTTAAGAAACACATAACTTCCTTTCGAAGGACTAGCAACTGTACTGAGTGAGTTAACATTTACGACATCCTTAACAAACACTGAAAATGTACTGATTAATCAATGAATCATGCAATGTTCAGTCGATTGCACGTAATCGATATGGTGGACATAGAACACGTTAACATTTTGGAAATACAATCAGGGAAGGGGGGGGGGGGGGAGTTTAGAGACGAGACACCTGTACATAGCAACGCATATCAGTAATACGCGACACGCGCCAATGATTAGGCGGCAGTATCTCATAAACAGCCAGTCACATAAAAATTATAAATACACAGTAGGATAGGGAAATGTGTAACGAATATCATTTGTAGAAGCCATCTTTTAGCCACTTGACAAACTTTATAGCATCCAAGTCAATTTTTTTTAGTTTATTTAGTTTTTAAAGCCTTGCTTAAAGGCAATTATTTTGGCAGCACCCTTAAAACAATTTTTTTACTTAAGTATTATTTAAAGCATTTCAGTAATGTGTTACAGTGAATTTACAATCATACAAAACCGTGCTGATTTGTTACTTTAAATTTTGTCTTCTGTAACTTAAGACATTCTTGTCCAAAAAACAAGGGTGCCGGCAAAGGAGAATGTGATGGTAACATTGTTCTTTCCACCATGGGAAACATTAACGTCACAACAGAAAACACTGCAAAACACAAAATTGGGACCCTTTTCACTTTTAGTATCAAATGGAATTAATTTTGAATAGGCTAACTGAATTGTTTGTTAGTCTTAGTAGCCATTATAAAATTATCACTACTTCTTATACATTTCTTAAATGCACACTTTGTAAAATATTCACATCAATTCAATGCCGAGTTTACTGAACTACAGTAGAAAAACAACACATTGATTACTGTTGTGCCGCCTTACTGCTGTGTGCAAACTAAACAGTAAATACTTTTTTCTGGAAGTGGATTTTTTATGCCTCCTTTAGAGGCTTGGCTAATACAAAGGTGAACTTAAGCAGCAATATCTAACTGCATACTGTTTAATTTTGCTTTAAGTTTTGTTTTCATTGTGGTTTTAAAAAAAGGCTTTGGTAACATCCTTAAACCTTACGATTTAAGACATAATTGTTTTACTGCCGCAGCCGCCATGTTTCCAATACAAACATAACTATAAACAAACACACTGAAACAATAAATAAATATGTGACCCACAAAAATGTTCACGAATTTCACTTAAGACAAAAAGCATAAGATATTTCAAATTACCATACAACCATAATATGGTTAACTTTATGTACAAATCACAGGGAAATCGTGGCAGGTATGCACTAGCCCATCTCACACAAAGATGCTGTATTTGACAGTTTTGTAGGCTGTAAAGTAAACACTTTTTTTCCATTAAAATATACTGTATTTACCCATGTACCCATCAGCCCGCATGTAGACTAGCCTCCATTTTAAAACATACTCTCAAGAGAAAAGTTTTTACTTCCCCTCTCCACTGCACAGGTGATTCCGAAATTTAATTTTGCCTTTTGTTTAAAGAGGTAATTAAATAACATCAAATATTATGTGAACTAAATATGTGGATGTATTACAAATTAAATTATGCTCCATAAATATAACTATGCAGTACTCCGCACCATTCAATGGGTTTGAAGCAGCTGTGGTGAAAGGTCAAGACTGCCTGGAGCACTGCTGCACGCCATATGAATGCTCTGAAATAGCAGAAATTTATACCACACTCTGTCGGCAGAGCAATGAATTACTACTGTCTTGGTTCTCTGTGCTGCCACATGCCGCTCTGTAAGTGCCTAGATACTTGCTCATTGGACCAGACGAGTAAGACAAAGGATCTAGGTGCAAGCTGGCTTGGTGCGGCTTGGCATAGTCCGGAAGGCCACAAGTTCAGCACGGGCAGGCAGCCGCGGACATGTGATATTAAAGCAGACTTGCCAACTTTTACTATTTGTCCATAAAATATACGAAATGGTAGTGGTTTTACAATTTCACAAGAACACGGATTTTTAGGCATTCCGCAATGAAATGCAATTTTTTTAAAAAAGACAGAAACAGTGAAAAACAATTTGGCTCATTTCTACCAACATAAACTGTATTTAAAATCACGTTTCATTTGCATAATGTGTACTAACTGCCATAAAATATGTTTTTTACTGGGAATTAAAACATTGGTCACAATGAATAAGTCGTACAAACTAGAAAATTACATTTGAAAGCCATTCTGTAGCTTTCTTTAACAGGCAGTTTCAAAATGGCGGAGTGTGCGTGGGATATGTTTCAAATTCTGACGACGGAGTCAATAGTTTCTTCACACATGGAAGTTTTTGATTTGATGCTGAAATACTATTCTGCAGCTCTTTTATTACGAATCACGGGTATCGATACTGTTATCGCGTGTCAAGTCTAAAGTTAAGAAATGTGTGGCATACGTTTGAGAAGATGCCTAACCTATTCATTCAAACAACATAATATGTATTTGGAACAGAACACATTTGTGAAGTGTATGTAAAAGAATTTTCTTCTGAGTGAAATTCGTGCATAGTCTGATATTTTTACAGTAAGTGCAATAATCTTTTTCTGTTTAAATAATTACATAGGTATTGTTTGAGTGTGTAAATTGTGTACATAGTTAAAGTGTTTTCGTGTATAAACAAACTTGAATATGTGTGAAAGAAACACAAACTTCGAACATGGGATTTTGAATCTCCCGCCTATGCTGCTGTGAAGTTGGCAGCCCTGTTTTGAGCCTGTGGCTAGTGGCGCTGGTGTTCCTGCCTACCAGCCAGTCGTACAACCAAGATGGCGGTAAGTGGTAGCACTCTGAACGTGGCTCACTTATATCGTAAAGTTTTTCGTTGTGGATGTTGCATCCGACCTTGATACAGTCCGTCGTGTGGTAATGCAACATTTTTGGTCCTCCGGGCCGGATTCGTTCCGGGTTTCTGTAAATAGTTTCGTGCGTGCGTGATGTACATTTTCGTTTCGGCCATATTCCGTGCTTCTCGAGCACGTGTTTGTGCATATTCGTGTCGGTGCATCGCGAGATTGTTCGCGTGCTCATCTCTCGTGTTTTTTAAGCATATTCGATGCTTATTTCGCGGCTTGGCACATCCAGTGTTGACTTTGTTGGACACTTCAAGAGGATCGGCGCGGTAAGCAACGGAAGATCATTGGCGTCTAACACGTGTTCCAGTGTGGTTCTGATTGAGGTGTCCTGTTCATCTGATCTGTTCATTTTCTGACCTTTCGGTGGTCTTTGGATTGAGTTGTTTTGCTGCCCTTCGTCGTACATATCGCTTTGTCTGCTGACCAATGTTAGTAGGGGTTTGAGGTTAGTTGTGTTTCATTGTTTTTCGTTGCGTCGCTTTCACGTTTTACCTACTCTATATTGTAATGGCAGAGGTACGGTCAGCACAGGTTCGTCTTAGGTTGACTGAACGTCGCATAAAGCGGGCTTATGAATTAGCTCTGAGTGTTGAAGAGGATACATCGCAGAGAGCTGCCTTCTTAGCTACTGTCCGAGACCTTTCGAAGTTGCGCGAGTACTTTGATGCCAATTACGTGACTATTGAGGCCGCCTCTGATGAACTGAGTGACTTTGATGTGGTTGAGCACGCAGTTCGAATGGTTGATTTTGAGGAAAAATGCTTTACAATTATGACAGTTGTGGAGTCCCTTGAGAGTCAGGCCAAACCTTCACACTCAAGTGGCCAACATAGTCACTCACGAGTCGCCCTACCGAAGATATCGCTTCCACACTTCGAAGGTGATCCCAAGCATTGGTATAACTTTGCGAATTGTTTTCCATGCTTGTTATCGACTACCACGATATTTCGCCAGTTGAGCAGCTTGCCTACTTAAAAACCTCTCTTCGTGGTGAGCCGCTTGGCATGGTGCAGTCGCTACCCATGTCAAGCTCTAACTTCACTGTGGCTTGGAAATTGTTGACCAACCGGTACGAAAATAAACGCCTCGTAGTTGGATTGCATGTGGAGGCATTGCTGTAGGCACCCACCGCATCTATAGACTGTCCCAAGTCATTATGCAACTTATTGTCCATCATCACTGAGAATGTTTCCGCCCTGGACGCGCTGGAGGTACCTGTGGCTCAGTGGGACCTGATCCTCCTTCCTATCATGTGTAGGTGTCTAGATAGTGCTCTCCGCACCCAGTGGGAGCTTACGTTGACGAATGAATTTCCCACTCTGGATGAGTTCATAGCTTTCCTGGAGAAGCGTTGCAAGGCGCAGGAAGCTCTGGGTGCGAGTAAATCCAGGGGTTCCAACCCCCCTGCGTCAAAGCAGAAACCACCGCCTTCTAAGTGGACACAAAGTCGCGGGCCAACCTCAAAGTGTCTGATGGGATCTCAGTTGCTGTGTTGTGTGTGCCAGGGCTCTCACTTACGCCACAAGTGTGCAGAGTTTAATAAGCTCAGCCCTACTGAGCGTTACAAGGTTGTGAAGGAGCACACTCTGTGCCTTAATTGTTTTTCAGCCTCACATCAATCTAAGCAGTGTCAGTCAAAATCTTCATGTCGGCAATGTGGTAGTCGGCATCATACGTTGCTGCACTTTGAAAAGGTCAACACCCAGAAGGAGGATGGAAGTGTGGATGCAAGCACCTCATTACACGATGATGATGTAGTTCCTGTTGTGACAGCTGTGACACCTGTTGCTAGTTCGCTGTCAACTGTCCTGCTGTCAACTGCTCAGGTACATGTTTTCAATGTTTCTGGAGCTCGTGTTCCTGTTCGGGCATTGTTGGACTCCGCGAGTCAGGCCAACTTCGTCACTGAACATTGTCTTCAGAACTTGGGACTTCCTCGTAAAAAGGGTAATCTGGCTATTCAGGGGCTATCCAACACACCCGTTAGTGTTTCAAAATCATATGCTTCACTTGTGCTAGCTCCACGCGAAGGAAATCTCCAGTTTGCTGTTGACACCTTTGTACTACCTCAAATAACCAATCGGTTGCCTAGTGTAGACATCTCACCGGGAGTACGAAGCAAGGTAGCCCATCTCAACCTGGCTGACCCAACTTTTGACAAACCAGGTCCAATTGATATGCTCATTGGGGCAGACCTGTTTCCTCGTCTCTTGACAGGGAACAAGCTTGATGGTTCCCCTGTAGCACTAGAGTCTGTCCTAGGTTGGATATTGATGGGGGCGAGTGGAGCATCGATGTCCCCCTGCTGTACAGTCATTTTGTTTATCTTTCCTTACCATTCCTTCTTTGCCTGACATCATGCAACGCTTTTGGGAGGTAGAGGAGCTACCACAACGTCTACATTTATCCAGTGAAGACATTCAGTGTGAGAGCCATTTCGTGAAAACTCACTCTAGAGATATTGCAGGCAGGTACACAGTCCTCTTGCCCTTTCGAGAGTCGGAGCCCTCCTTTGGTGTGACCAGGCCACAGGCAATCAGTCGTTTCCTTCGTGTTGAAGCCCGCTTGAAGAAAAATCCTCAGCTGCAGGATCTTTACCGTAATTTTATGCAGGACTATCTGGACAGCGGACATATGGAGAAAGTTCCTACAGCCCAAGTTGCTTTGCCCTCCTATTATCTCCCACATCATGGTGTCTTAAAGCCAGACAGCTCCACCACGAAGCTTCGAGTGGTCTTTGATGCGTCGTCGAAGGGTTCGTTAGGCTGCTCACTGAACGACTCTCTGCTGACTGGCCCTAAACTCCAGAAGGACATTGTCAGCATGTTGCTGTCCTTCAGACT
>PNEQ01037746.1:0-19228 GCA_003012365.1 Medauroidea extradentata
CAGAACCTCTGCCGCTTCAGGGTAATGGGTGCCTTCATCCGCTGCTAACTGATGAAGGGTTCTCATTGCTAAAAATGGGGCTGACGATACACCATAAGTTACAGTGTTGAGTTGGTACTCAGCAACCGGTAGCTCAGGTGAGTCTCTCCACAACACCATCTGAAAATGACGATCTTCTGGGTGCATCAAAACTTGCCTGTACATTTTACTGATATATGTTGTGAAGACAATTGTGTGAGTGCCAAACCTTAAAATAATCTCTACAATTCCTTTCTGTAGTTTTGGTCCCTTCAGCAAGATGTCATTCAATGATTTCCCTGATGTGGTCACAGCTGAAGCATCAAACACCACTCTCAGCTTAGTAGTGGAGCTTGCTTCTTTCCTTACACCATGGTGGGGTATATAGTATTCACACTTGCCATATTCCTCTTTAAAGGAGTGTGAATTCGTCAGTCTCTTCTCCAAATTATGCAAACGGTTTAGTGCTCGCTGGTGAGAATCCCCTAAGCCCAGTACACTGTTGCTCTTAAATGGTTATCTTACAATGCACCGTCCACTGCTGTCCCGGGAATGAGTTTCACGGAAGTGTAACTCGCATGCAATGTCCTCTGGGTCCTGGTGCTGAACAACTGGTGGTTCCTCTACCTCCCAAAATCGTTTCATTGTTACGTCCAGGGACCTTTCACTCTGTACAAAAAATGAACATAAAGTGTTATTTGCATTAGCACATGCAACACGCCCAATGAGGACCCATCCAAAGATGCTATGCAGAGCTGATGGAAACCCTTCTGGGCCAACGATCCACCCACCATCAATAACATCAGCATAAAGTTCAGCTCCTAGGAGCATATCGATAGCCCCTGGTGTGTGAAAACTGGGGTCTGCTAACTCTAGTTCATTAAACCAATTTTGAACTTCTGGTGACAAGCCGACTGTAGGCATAGTTGAAGTAATCTTACGCAGTATGACAACATCAGTGCTCAAACAAGGATCGCTGGCAATGCATGGCTTCAATACACACGAAACCGTTCCTCGACCAACCTGGGGCTTTGTGTCACCCCCTAACCCTTTAACAAAAATCTGTGTCTTGCGGCGCTTCAGACCTAGGCGTGATGCACAGTCTTCAGTCATAAAGGAAGACTGCGACGCTGAGTCGATCAATACTCGGACCACTTGGAATTTGCCCAATGCGTCTTTGATATGAACTAAAGATGTTCCCAGTAGGATTGTTGATGGTACAGAACTGGAACTGGCCAGTGAATGAACTGGTGTGGTCACCTCTGGTGTCTTCACAGTCTCCTCATCCAAACTCAAATTCACCTGAGACGCAAAAGTCTGCTGATCGTGAGCTGGAGTGTTGACATGCAACAGTCTGTGATGGAGTCGACAACAATGCACACATGTTGCCTTCGACAAACAACTCTTTGCTTGGTGCCCCTTAAGGCAATTAAAGCAAAGGCGATGTTTTCTTACCATTTCACGCCGCATGTCAGGTGATTCTCCTAAAAACACAGAGCATTTATAGATAACATGCTCGGTTTGACAAATGGTACACAATTGGTGCTGTGTGTCAACTACAAAGGCGGTTTTTATAGGATTAGGCCTGTGGTTTGATGAGACTACCCTGGATTCCATGACCTTCCGATACGGTACTTTAGTCTTCTCTCCAAGACTTGATAACTGAGTGGCAATTGTAAGAGCCTTACACTGAACCTCTAAAAATTCAGATAACTGCTTAAATGTTGGCAATTCTACCGTCGCATGTGCTAATTCAAATCGCTCCCTCGTTTCAGAGTCCAGCTTGTTGAGGGTCAGGTTCAACATTATAAAGCTCCACTCATCGACAGGAAATTTTAAGACCTTCAATGCACCAAGATTTTCCTTGAATGTATCCAACATCTGTCGTAATTTAGAGGGAGAGTTAGAGGTAATTGCCGGAAATTGAACTAACCTTTCCCAATGAGCTGTTGCAATTACTCGCACATCCTGATACCTATCAGTCAGCGTAGTCCATGCTACAGAGTAATTTTCGTCTGTCAGTGGAAGACCTGTCACTAGTCTAAGGGGTCCTCCCTCCAATGAGGTTACTAAATAATGGAACTTTTCAACAGGATTTAGTGAGTTGTTACTATGCACTAGTGAGTTAAACAAGTCGTAGTAGCCCTTCCACTGAGTGACCTGTCCATCAAACCTTGGAAGGGACAATTTAGGCAATTTGATGCTGGATGATGCTGATGTCGTTCCTCGTACTTTGTGTTGATCTTCTGCGACACGACTTATTGTTTTCATGATGATGTAATAGACTTCCTCAAATTTAATCATCAAGTTTTCATGTTGCTCAGAGTCGAATTTCTTGTTGCCTAAATTTTGGACACTTAGGGAAATGTGATTTTCTTCAAACTCCCTCTTCAACTTCTCCAAATCCCTACAGTGTGCCTTGAAGAGTTCTGTTTGTGCCTTGTCTTCATCCACCTGTGTTGCTAGACGCAAGACTCTGCTTATACGATCTGATGCAAGCTTTAGCCTGGCTTCCAAATGTCTTAAAGTGGTCATATTTCCGAGTAAAACAATCAAAAACAATCAACCGTAAATTACAATACCGTGCGTCTTGAAGCAGACGTGTTCAGTTCAGATAAACAGTAAACAAACGTCATGGAAAATACGCGATATGCAGCGATTTGAGAGTCAATATCAATAGTTACACGCACTGTTCTGACACGGCCGGCACCACGATTCGAGAGTCACTACTGATAGTTACACGCACCGTGCTGACACGGCTGGCACCACGATTCGAAAGTCACTATCGACAGTTACACGCACTGTGCGTACTTAAACACGGTTGGCTGATGAAACACAAAGGACAACGACAAAGTCAACAACTGTAACATACGTTACAAAGGTTGTAAAAGCTGCAGTTCACCCGTAATCACCCGAAACGAAACCAGATAATATTAAACATAACCGACACGACTCACACACAAAGGAATGCCGTATGGAAAAGTACCAAGTAAGATGGCGCCGGATCCGGCCCGGAGGACCAAAATGTTCTCACCAATTCATTAGTCCAGAGGACCAGCAACCCAAGCGGTTGCTCACAATGTTAAAGGTAAGTACCAAACGGTAATAGTAAGAAATATGTCTCACGGAGACACAACCGTCGTAACACCTAACCTACACGCCCGCCATGTTTACTTCACTGTTTTTCTTTCGTTACCAACCTCACACACACAAAATCCCAAACAAGCGTTTTTAGTAAATTGTTGATACAGCTCTAATCCAATAGGCTATCGTTTTGGTACTTAAGATACACACATAAATATAGGATGACACATAAACACGGAAGCGTGTATCGCAATGTTTCACTGCTTAGAGCAGCTTCCTTGGGCGAAGAGCCATGTGTCATTCTATATTTTTTGTGTGTATCTGTCAAGTATCAAAAAAAAAAAGTAAGTACTCGTGCAACTGTCTTTTGTACATACCGATAGTCTAGCGGCCTCTTCCTTTCAATTATATTTATCAATAGGCTATCTATTTAACATATACTAATTTGATTTGCTATGCCATAAAACCTGACCGAAAATCTTCACATTTATGTTGCATTACTTTGAACGTTGTCATTATCTTCTGTAGCCTACATACCAAATTACCTTTCATCTCTCACAAACCGAGATTTCATGCAAGAATTATTTGAACCCTGACCAGACAATTTCTAACTAAATTAAAGGGTCTGCATAACATTGTTTCAGTGGGTTACAAATGAAAAGAACAAAAACTATGTACACATTTAACGCTTTTTCCCAGGAATTCCTACATAGCTAAAAAAAAATAATTTTTCTCCAGTTACATGTAAGTATGAAAATTTAATCCTCAGATTGATAGGAAACCACCCAAATATCCTACAATAAACTTAAGTCGCTGACAAAAGAGTCAGAAAGTTAGTTTGGGTGGATAAAATTTGAATTGAGGGCATTTATAAAGTGAGCCATGTTTACTTGCACACAAAAAGTGACTCGACATCTCTATTAACACTTAGTTACGTTAACTTTTCTCAATAGCAGATTAAGCTGACGTTAGCAGACGCAACTTGCAAAATGGCACAAAAAAAATGTAAACACTCCACACAATGGAATGAAATTGACTGCATTGTTAACAACATTCAATGAAGTCCGAAGTAAACATTTTCAACTTTTGAAGAGGAAAATAAGAGGTGCAAGAGTGAGTAAATGATATGCAGGACACAAACTTATTAAATTTGTGCAATACTACTTCATACTGTTTTCCTTTTAATATTATACTGCAGTTAATACTGGGACTTAAAAAAAAAAAAATTTTTACTGCCATTACATTAAAAATATTAATTTTTAAAAAAATTTATAAAAATATGGACATACTATATTCTGAATTTCTCCCCCCTCCCATCTTAAAGCTCGGAATTGCTTGCAGGCGTTTAGACACAACCAGCTAACATGTGGCAATAGAGAAAACCTGGCCATGTACATGACTGAGAAAACCTTTAACCTCTAACAGATTACTATTCGAAAATGTCTTTTGCTGCAGATTTTTCAGCAACAAAATGACAGGTCGCCACTTAAAATCACGTTTCAGCAGAATGATGGAAACATTACAGACCAGTTTACTGTCTTGGGCGTAAGTGAACCAAGTCAACCTTACTACTCCTCTGCTTCTGAGCCTTCAATACACTAACAGCTTCAGGTAGGCGGCGCTATTAAGAAAAGCTTTGCCACAAATTCTGACAAAACATTTAACTGAGTTCTAAACATGTACTGAACATGGCTATATTTATTAATAACACTAGAATTACATCACTATTTACAGTACCCATTAAAAATACAAAACCCCCATAAAAGCAAAGCACAAAAAAAAATTAATATTCTAAAATTTAATTTTTAGAACATTACTAATAACAAACACACACTATTTTATACTCATCACACACCAGCAACCCTTAAAATAGGCTCACCTTCCCATAAAGTTCACAGTCAGTTCGAGACAATACATGAGCTTTGAAGGCATCAATTGCTTCTGCTGTCCAATGCCCCTTGTCATTACATTTCAAGGATGGCTGTATTTCACATAAAACACACTCAAAAGCCTGGGATCTGTGGTCAAGGATATTGTAATCATCTTCCGGCAAAAGCCTAGGGCCAAAGTCACGTAGCTCAGACTCTGTCACTATTTCAGTGTTCCCATAGTCCACAAAGAAAACCTATACAACACAAAGCACACATGACAAACACAAACATTCAGATACACTTTCAAAAATGTGTATTATAGATGTTGGAGACAATTGAATAAATCAAAAGTAAGGTTAAAAGTGCTTGTTTATGTTGCTATCAGGAAGTGTTTTGTTTGTGTCTCTACCAGTAAGTTGGCAGTATTGTAGTAGATAGTGTGTTGTCATCATAAGAAAAGATAGAGACGAAAAAGTAGGTAGAAAAGTGCTATAGTGTCTAAATACGTATTTAAAGGAAAGTAAAGTATAATAAAGGGTTTAATTTACAACAGGTTATGGGCCCAGGACGTTGCGGGGTTTGAGGTTAGTGTGTGTAACCCCGAAGTGCACTGCATTTATTGGAAGTTTGACGGTGTGGTGATGGCGATCAAAACGGAGAGTAATGTGATAAAATTGACTTCTGAAAATAATCGGAAAACTTGGAAATTCCAGGCTAGTGTTACATTGTGAGCAAAAGGAGTTTATGACGTGGTAAAGGGTACGTGTGTAAAGCTGGAATCAGGAAGTGAGAACTACGAAAACGTCTTGCAAGAATGGAAAAAGAAAGACTTTCAATTTCAAGCACAAGACATCATTGTTTCAAGATTGGATGAAGGACCGATGGCTCACATCTTAACGTGTGAATGTTCACAGGAAATTTGGAACAAACTGTTGACTGTGTTTGAAAGGAGATCCGAACTATCGGTGAATCTACAACAACAAAAATTATTTAACCTGCAGTTTTTGTGTGGGGAATCAATGTCTGAGTTTTTATCCAAAGTTGAAGATATACGTAGTTAGTAATCTAAAACAGTTGGGAGAGAATATGATTATAACTAAAATCATACTGGCCTTACCCTCACAATATGCTCTCTTCGTAAGTGCATGGGTCTCTGTCTCGGTGGAAGGGCGAACAATGGGAAATCTTACAGCTAGATTATTAATGGAAGAAGAAAGAGTTTCGGTAGTGAAAGAAGAGACCTCTACAGCATTTGCTGCAGCAAGGAAGTTCAGCTCAATAAAAATTTGTCTGGAATGCAGTAAAACTGGCCACCTTAAATCACAGTGTATTAGGTTAGGTAACCCCGTAAGAATCCAGATCCGTTGTCACTTTTGTAACAAAATTGGACATATTAAAAAGGATTGATACCACTTCAAGAGGGAGTTGCTGAGACAAGACAATTCAAATGTAAACAGTAAGGACGAAGCATTTACTGTATTGACATCAGCCTTGTTGTGTGGTGCACGTGATGTCAATACTTGGATTTTAGACACTGGAGCGTCTGAACATTTGTGTTGTACGAGGGAGTCTTTCTCATCGTACAGTTCAATGAGTGAAGAGAGGGTTGTAAAATTTGGAGATGGTAGAGCGTTGAAAGTGGAGGGTAGTTGTTGTGTTAAATTGCTGTCAGACACGGGTAAGACCATATTGAACATAGTGTTGAAAAACGTGTTGTTCGTTCCTGAAATGAAAATAAATTTGTTCTCTGTAGGGTCTATGCTTGATAAAGGGTATACCATGGTTTCAGACAATCAAGTGTCAAGAATCTTAAATATTAAGGGTGAAGTATCAGCGATTGCTGAGCGTGTTGGAAGCTTGTAAAAAATGATATTTAAATCACAAGAAGAGTCTACAGCACTTGTGACTAAGGAACAAGATCTTCATAGCTGGCACGAAAAAATGGCTCACCAAAACTTTCAGCAAGTGAAGAATATACTGAAGTTGCATGAAAAAAAGGTAAATGGTGCTTCGGAGATGTGTTGTGAACAGTGTATTGTGAGCAAACAGACAAGAAGCTCTTTTAAGGACAGTACCACAAGAACTTCACGAGTTGGAGAAAGAATCCATGCAGATGTGTGTGGCCCTATGGAAACACCATCTATAGGTGGGTCAAAATACTTCTTATTGTTAAAGGATGACTACTCTCATTTTCAATTCGTCTTCTTCTTAAAATACAAGAGTGAGGTGAAGGAGAAGTTAAAGATGTTTATATCATGGTTCAAGAACCAGAAGGGTGACATGTTTAAAACTATTTGCACAGACTGTGGAACAGAATTTGTTAATAGTGATATGGACGATTGTTATGTGAACTGGGTGTGGTACACGAAAAGAGCATTCCATACAGCCCTGAACAGTCTGGTAGAATAGAGAGAGAGATGCGTACGATAGTTGAAGCGGCCAGAACTATTATGACTGCGTAGAACTTGGAAAAAAAATTTGGGCTGAAGCGGTGAGTACCGCAGTCTATGTGATTAATTGAACAGGCACAAGTACAGTGGTCGACAAATCACCTTATCAACTATGGGAGGAAAAAAGAGTACCTACGGCATCTCTTTGTTGAAAGTGTTTGGTTCAGAAGTTTATGTGCATGTTGCAGATCAGACCCGTAAGAAGTGGGATGCAAACTCCAAAAAAGGAATCTTTGTAGGGTACAGTGAAGCATCAAAAGGATACCGAGTTTTCCTGCCACAAGAAAATAAGGTAACGATGAGTTACAATGTCAAATTTGCCCCACTAACACAGTACAGAGAAGAGCTACCAGGAATCAAGGAACCAGTGAAAGAGGTGAAGAATGCTCTTAACAAAAGATAGCTCTGAGGATGGTGAACAGGATGAGGTTGTGGGACCTTCTAACCGCAATGGTAACGAGTCTGACTGTGTTCCAGCCAAATCTACGTCTTCAAGAGAAGAAATTCCCAAGGATTATGAAGAGGAAGATTTTCTAGGTTTTCCTGATCTCCAGGAGGAAAGGATCAAAGAAAAGGAGTCAGTCAGGTCAAAAGTCAGGTGTTTGAGAAACAGAGACAGTTTGCTTAAACCAAAAAAATTCGAGTGTGATTTTAATTTGCTTTGTATGAATGAACATGATTATCCAGCCACTTATGAAGAAGCGATGAACAGCGAAGACTCTGAGAAATGGGGAGAGGCAATAAATCTAGAACTTCAAAACCTGAGAGAAAACAACACGTGGAGTGAAGTGGAGGGGCCAGTAGATGAAAAACTTATAGAGACGAAATGGGTATTTACAACTAAAAGGGACAAGTCATTAACAGTGTTCAAGGCCAGACTTGTGGCCAGAGGTTTCCAACAACAAGGATACTTTGATGCATTGGAAATATATGCTCCTGTTGAAAGACTTACAACAGTGCGAGTGCTCATAGCCATGGCAAATCAGAGAGGGATGCCGATACATCAAATGGATGTGATCGGGGCATCCTTAATGGAGATATGGAGGAAACTGTGTTCCTCTCAGTACCAAAAAGAATGGAAACAGAAGGAAAAAGATGTAGTTCTAAAATTAAATAAATCTCTATATGGTCTGAAGAGTCCCCAAAATATTGGAACACCAAATTCAACAGTGCTATGGAAAAAAAAAGGATTTGTTAGGTCCACTAGTGACTTCTGTTTATACACTAAAAGGGCTGAATTAAGTGATACTTATGTTCTGTTGTATGTGGACAACCTACTGATAGTAGGGGTGGGCGAAGCTTCAAAATTTCGAAGCCGAATCAAATATTTTCAATATTCGATATCATATTCGAAACAAAATTTTTACTTCGAACTTCGAAAAAATTACTACAATTTTCTGATGGTTATAAGTCATCTTAAAAATTGTCGTTATTTGGCCAAAACTTGACGACGGTGTTGCATTTACATTATTATAAACGTTCAAAGATTTTATTTGATACTAACCACATTGGCTAGTGGACCATGAAAACATAACCTTAATAGCGTACATACAAAGCAGCCAAAACGGCCGAAACTAAAACGTCAACAACTAATTTCATTCAAACAATAGGAAAACCACATCTTTAAACAATTTTTATTTACAGCAGAGATGTTTTATCTTCGAAACTTTCGTTAAACGCTGCTAATTTTTGTAGCAACATCTGCTATATCAATTTGTGCCTAAATACAACTCGCAGTGATTATTGCAGATTACGCAGCAGAATATTTTTAACTAAATGGTCGTGAAATGTGATGCAAGCCATATCGATGAAATTAGAAAGGAAACAAATAGCCTAGGCCGTGTCTATGGTTTACATGTTTACGTCAAGTGCGCCATTTCGAGTGGCCTCAGTTGCAAGCCATACAGCCAACAGCCACAGTGTCATAGCACATGCACAAAGGAAACGGGCCGGTGCAGCACATTATTATTTATGCACTTCGAAGTAATAATTGAAATTTACGCAACACGAGAGGCGGATCAGTTAAAAAACAAATGTAATGCTGCTGGCTCACTGACATTTTCGCAAGTGAAGTTGTGTGTCGATCACGTAATGATCATGGGTGGTCATATTGCGACCACGTTCAGAGATGCGATATTAAGGCGAAATCAGTAGGCACTTACGGAAACTACAATGGATTCACTCGATAGAGAGTAAATCGGTTGGAAACGTCATGCGATAAATTTAAACTGACCCTCAAGATCTCAAATTTTTCAACTCTATCCCGTCGCCGGATCCACGTAGATCTACCCTGCTGGGAGCAGTGTAGGTAGCAGCAAGCGGACGATACAAAGGAAAGCGCGCATAAAACGTAAACAAACACTCCCGCATGTGTAAATAATAGAAAATATATTGTAAGGCGGTTTGAATGCATGTTCACGGAAAATACGATGTCGGATCGTAATATTTTTATTAAAAAAGAAGTCTGGAGCAGTTTATCAAGTAAAAATATTGCCAGAGTACATAATTCAGGTATGGAATAAATTATTATTACCAGTACACAATTTTAATGCTACACACGTATATTATACCAGCACAAAAGGACATTTAGCACTGTTTTGACCTGGTGTAATAACACGGGTCAGCCAGATCGGTGACTGAAACTACCGCTTCTGCAGTAGTAAATCCAGTCAAGTGACCTATGCTACTCAGCAGGAATATTCCTAGTAGGTTTCCATAAGCGCCTCGTGAATACAAAGTAACGAATGTCACTACGCAGAAGAAGATAACCTGGAAAACTATTTTGGCAATTTCCTAAAATCAACTAACGGTGTCAAGCACTTCAGGTCTGAATACTAGGCCACCTGCCAAAAATCCAGGAGCAGTATTTGGTTATTTTTTACTAAAAGTGTCAGCGGTAAATGAAGCAACATACAAAACATGCAAGAAAATATTCAAAATTCCAACAGGTACTTCATTATTAATTTAAAAAAGATACGATTTTAGGGTCAGTTAAGCTTTATAAAACCAACTGAATTTTTTTGGGATTTTGTGATTCTTTTAGGTATCACTATAACCCTACAGAATCATCTGAAACAACATCCTGAGCAACTACTTAAATAATTCCAGTCAAAACATTTTTTGCAAATCACTAAAAAACTTTAATTTTTTACGCAACTTAGAATTAGCCTTCAAGGTAAGTTCCTAACAGTGTAAATTATTTTGCATTGTATATTTGTTTAAAAATTCAATTTACTTGATATTCGATTCGAATTCGTGAATATTTCAACATATTCGCTTCGAAATGAAATTTTCATATTCGCCCACCCCTAACTGATAGTGGGTTCAAAAGAAAGTGACATAGAAGATATTAAAGAAAAATTGCTTACATACTTCCGAATGAAGGATTTGGGGAAGGTCTCTGTATACCTGGGAATCAAAATCGAACATGATTTGTCCACTGGGATAACTACATTGAATCAGACCTCTTACCTGGCATGCGTCTTGCAGAAGTTTGGGATGACCGATTGTAAAGCGGTATCAACTCCCACGGATCTAAATGTGAAAACTGACCTGCACAATGTTAAGAAAGGTGGAAAAGGGCTGGAGCTCCTATGTAGACGCCTAATTGGACGCTTGATGTATGCAGTATCAGGTACGAGACCTGATATCTGTTGGGCTGTAACCTTCTTAAGTCGGTACCAGGATCGAGCCAGTGACAAATTAATGACTGCTCTCAAGAGGATACTCTGATACATTAAAGGGACCATTGAATTGAGCCTAACATACAGGAAGAATCAAGGTTGCTTGATGGGATTTGGGGACTCTGATTGGGCAGGAGACCTTGAAGAAAGAAGGTATCTATTCCAAATAGGAAATTAAACAATAGTATGGTCGTCTAAAAAGCAGAGTTCAGTAGTGTTGTCTTCCACGGAAGCTGAATACATGGCCCTGAGTGCAGGAGTAACTGAAGCGTGTTGGCTGAGAAAACTGATATTGGAGCTGAAAATGACTCAGGTGTGTACTGAACCTACAACCATATTCGAGGATAATCAGTCGGCAATCAAAGCGGCATCTAGCATCGAGTACAAACGCCTGAAACATGTGGAGATTCGTCACCATTTTGTGAAAGAAAAAATACGGGATGGAACGGTAACGGTGTGCTATGTGTCCAGCAAGGATCAAGTGGCTGATATTCTGACGGAAGCCCTTAGCAGGCCAACTTTTGAAAAACTTGGTAAAAACATGGGACTGGAGTAAAAGACTAGGGCAAAGTTTCCTTTTATATGAATATAAAACTAAATAGTAGTATCAAAATGGGTTATTAGTTGATCCAATTGAAGGAGGATGTTGGAGACAATTGAATCAACCAAAAGTAAGGTTAAAAATGCTTGTTTATGTTGCTATCATGAAGTGTTTTGTTTGCGTCTCTACCAGTAAGTTGGCAGTATTGTAGTAGATAGTGTGTTGTCATCATAAGAAAAGATAGAGAGGAAAAAGTAGAAAAGTGTTATGTATTTAAAGGAAAGTAAAGTATAATAAAGGGTTTTATTTACAACAATAGACAACCCAGAAAAATTAAATATAAAAATGTACAGTATTTAATTTTTCGATACTACAATACTATAAAACAAAATAAGCTTATCTAGGTGGCCATCAATTTTTATATTTTTCTCCATACGGTGTAGCTACATCAGGAAACTACAGTACTTTCCTTCATACTTTGCTGCTATCACAACAGTAAGTAAACCAATCAGCATCATGCAAAACAAAACAAAACACAGTTACAGCACTAACCTCTACTCTTGACTGATCCTTGGTGCGGAAGAGGGCGTTCACTCTGGCCCTGTAATAAAAGGTCATGCCACTGTCAGTGAAAGGTGCTGCCAGTAGTTGACCGGGTCTGGGCTTCTCATTCAGTGGAATTAAATCTCGCTGGTTATGATTTATGATTCTCAGGATGACCTCAACTTCATTTGACAAGTTATGTGCCCAGAAGTGACCAGGATCAATAAACTAGAATATAATACAAAACAACACATCACTTAAATTCCTTGTAACCAAAAACCTTCCAGTTGCCAAGGAAAGCCAGTTTGATGTTATGAATGTCAAAAGAACACTAATGCAGATGTAACTCTGCATTTAATGAATTCATATACCACTTGCAGATGTTACATTCATTCAACCATGTAAGATATAAGTAGATTAAGCGCTCCAAAAATCCAGATCCAAAAAGTATTTAATAGCATAAAATGTGAGGTAAGATTCTCTGTACCTGTACATTCTAAAACTATTAAAATTTTTCCTATAATGTAGCTAAAATTAACATGTTGAAAGGAATGTTCCACCCATACAGGGGCGGATTTAGGGGGGAGGGGGCATGCCCCCCTCACCATTCATTTACAATTTACCTGTAATATATTACAAATTTTTTAAGTGGTATATTTAATTTTTTGTGTAGGAAATGCCTTAAATAGCACAATTTTGAAACAAAAACTAGATCCACAACTGCATCCATACCATCAAATCCTCACTTTTCTACATATTTACTTACTTACTAAGGCAAATTTATACCATTTTGCTACCTAAACAACCTTCACTCTTCTAAAACTTCACTTACTAAGGCTAAGGCTGATTTATACTTTTGCTTCCTAAACATCTACAAAACCAATTCAAATTGTATTGCTACACCATTTGTTCATGTACAGTAAGTAGGAGACAATCTGATAACTAATGTTACTTCCACTTGATAAGTACTTAAAGTATTAAAGGCGACAAATTGTACTGGAAATTCAATCAGTTCAAACAAAAGGCTACAAAAAAATACATATATAAATAGTACAGAGAATTAAGACCGATCATTTACAGCTTTAGTGACTATTACAGTATGTATTACTAGAATGGAGTTAAAAAATTTACCATACCATATTTTTGGGCATGCATAACACCAGCCACCAAACACTGTGCAGAGTTTCATTTGCAAATGTCACTTAAGAACTGTACAAAATTTTCCTTCTGAATCTCCAACATGCAAAACAGCTTCAGAGAGGTAGTTCCTAAACAGGTACAAAGTAAAGTCACCAACCTAAAGGATTCTAGAATTTGTTCACTACACAGTTCTAGTATTAAACCAACTACAGTACATATTTCAAGCTACTGGTGGCAGTACTATGCACTCGCAGATTGGCTGACATCTTCTGCAAGGTCTTGGTGGCTTGTTGCTTACCAAGTTCTTGTATGTCGTCAATTTAAGGATAAATAAGGGGATTTATGCTGGCCATTATTTCAGTATTTAAAGAAAAATAATTCAGTATATTTTTACATCTCTATAAAGCACTTACAAAATTCTCCTACCTTGAAGCAAACAAACACAAAAGCATATTACAATCAGGAGTGGATATAGTAAAATATTAAAAGGAGGGCCAATAAGAATTAGTGGTTTCCATCAATATTTCGTTCAATTTCTAAAAGGAACTAGGATGTATTGTTCCAAATCATAACCTCTTCATAAAGGGATGTCAGTTACATCCAGATACTTATCTTGTGTTCCCAGAAGGAAAGGAAGGGAAAAAAACAATGCTGTATCAATGTATTAAGTATTATTGCATTTTGATTCCACATTTAAATGAAAAACATTGTTGTGGACAAAATACCTAACAATCATGATTACCTCTTATCCAACACACAAGACTTAAGTTTTTTTTACTCTCTAATTTTAGACTACAAATTTTGTAATTAGTTTTACTTGCTGCATTTAACTTTTTCTATGCCAATAATTACCATATTTACTTGCACAATAGCCACATGCATTTCACATTTTTGCCCCAAATAATGGGATGTGGCCACTATGAGATGTTTTCAGACAGAAAATATTAGTCAAGATGATTTTCTTTGTGTAAAAGATGATGTAAATGTAAACACAGAGAACTTCTAATATATTTAATGCCGTCGGGTGGGATCGGGATAGCGAACTAAGCCGCTGCTATAAATCTATGTGTTACGATAAAAGTGAGCCAGCAATACTCCCCAGGTACTGCTCTTCGAGACTCTTATGCGTCAGGGTGTGGTACATTCGGCGTGTTCGATATCCTACCCGGTACGCTGAAACTGAATGCTGACTTATTTTATAACTGGGTGTTGGCCCCCAGTACGTCTGATACACTACAAAGGTTACACTATGAATATAGGATGTTGAAAAATTATGTAACACGATGGTTCAACGCAGTACGATTTATTGATATGAATTACACAGTGCCAGAAACAATTACTTACGCACGCACGAGGTAGGCATAGTTATGCTACCCTGGTAAAGCACTGCTATGCTTGGTTACTGGATTAACACGTGATGGCTGTCTCTGCGAGGGGACACTGACCTGCCGGTATATCGCACGTGGTTGTTATGTGGTCCGTGCGAAGCAGATGTGACTCTACTGCATATGAAAATGCACTTCCTTGGGCAGCGAGGATCTGGCGGCCGCTAGGGTGGGCCGTCAAGTTCGCTTGGAAGCGGATGTAGATAATGTTGGTTGAAATGAGCGCTCTCTTAGCTAACAGACCACAAGGCAGCCGTTCCTGTGCACGTTACAGTGGGGTAGGGCTTTACAAGTGGTGTTAGTAGTCCTACGCGAAGTGTGGTGGGTTACGTTAGGCCAGATGCATGATGAACGGCACGTAACACACCTTACACACAATGATGCTCTCCACTAGGTGACTTGCATGAATGCGTGATAATGAAATAAGTGGTAGATGTACTGCTTATATGAACACTGGAGCACTATGGCGATGTGGTAACCTGCACGTGGTCAGTCACAAAAACATGAATTATGCCTAAAAAATTACACTGAAATATAAAATATTGATAGCAACGTATGCGCCGAATGATAATAAACAATGATTAGCTGCAACATGCCTTGTACAATGAATGATGAGCTTGGTTGGCTCTCGATACAGAACTCCCTAGCTACGTGGCAGTGATAATACCGAAGCGGATTTTAAGTTTAAAAGTACCAAAATGGTAATAATTATTAGTTTAAGCAGACGCGCAATGCGATGGGGATGTCTGGTAACATTTGTGAGCAAGGGTGACCGGTATACTAAAGAAGACTATTGAAACTAACAATCAGCAAGCAAAAGTTGATGTGCACACGGACAGCTGTCTCGACTCTCCTGACGACTTCGACGAACTGCCATGAGGAAGGCCACCGCTAGGTGCTCCTTGCCACGCTACGGGGTTCACACACTTCCGGTACCTCGTGAATGATAAATGATTAATATTAACATTTTATGAAAATGGCACACACTAAATTACATAATAAATGGCGTTACATATTTTGCTGATATTGAATGATGCGTTTCTAAATGTCTGCTGCAATATGAAAGTAAACACTGAAAAAATGGTGATTTTCGGGCACAAGCATGGCGGCACTTCCGGTACCTCGTGCATGTTAAATGATTAATATTAACATTTTATGAAAATGGCAAACACTAATTTACATAATAATTGGTGTTACATATTTTGCTGATATTGAATGATGCGTTTCTAAATGTCTGCTGAAATATGAAAGTAAACACTGAAGGCATGGTGAATTTCGGGCACAAGCATGGCGGCATGTTTAAATGTCCCCCGTGCCTCGATGTACATTGCTGGAAATGAAAACACAGTTGCACTTACTATTACATGCAAATTTACACTGTGTGGATGCAGGAAAATTATGGAAGAGTCTGAAAATGAGGCATGAACCTTGTTGATGTTGCACAGTTGTGCCGTTATAGGCTTAACCCATACGCTGGCCCTTTGGCTGGCATCAGATTTAATGCAATAATATGACAATATTGCATGAACATTAAACACACAATACAGCTAAGAAAAAAGTAACACCAAAGATGTAAGTGTGCAAAATTATTGGTTTGTGTACAAGTGGTCATGTTTTGTATGCTTGCCAAACTGCTTATTTATAATTACAACAGTAAATTATCACAAATATCGAACACAAAATTGGACAGGTTATTTTTAGAAACGATAAAAGTCATAAACAAATAAATAGTAAAGAACCGGGGACGTACTGTTGATAACACAAAATCTACTTGAAACATATTAATAGTACTACGTACATGCTTTTACAAACAGTAGCAAAGTACACACTATTAAACAGATCAAGCAAACAGCCCACCACTTGTATTATTCGCATACTTGAATATGTCTTCATGATAAATAACATATTTGTACAAAGTTACTTTTGTACAACCAAATATTCAGTGTTAAATTTTTTTTAACAAACATGGCGCTGGCATAAATTGCCTGCTGAAGAAACGGCACACATGACTTCAGCTAATATGATGTGACTGGCTAAGGGATGATTGTCCTGCACCAAGCTTAAGGTCCTGTAACTACTCGATTACCCCGCAGCAGGCTACAATGTATCGGAGCGCAAAACTGATACTTTCGTAAATTCAGTTTCGAGATACGACTGGAGATCAGGCCACCAGTTGTATACATGCAGCAGGTGTTCACAAAAAATTATCAGTATACCCACATGTTGGCATTTTTCTGTTGCCAAAAAGGCACGTGGAACTGTTATGCAAGCATTCTTAAATTCCTTTGCAAGTCATTGGTCATTATGCAATGGTGGTCATTTTGAGAGTAAATATGGTTTAAATTATTTTACACTGGATCTGTTTAAACTGTCTTCCAAGGATGATGACTTGGTGGTATATCAACTGGTTAAGGAAAGAATTGTGTCAATTCAGTGGTAGCTGAAATATCTCCAAAACTAGACCCCAACCCCCTTTTTTTTTTTAAAGAAATAAAAAATTTAAATGAAACTCTGTCTACATTTATACAATATTTGTAACACAGCAGTCTCACTACTTACATGAGAAATCTTTATTCCAATGAAGGAATCAGCAATTCCAGGGACGGTGGTCTTGAGTGGTAAGAACCTGCGGTCTTGATTTGCACCACTTACTGTACTTGGTCCACAAAATAAAGAAGGATTTTTTTGAAGACCTAATGCAGCAGCTCTTTTCTTGGCTTCATCAGGCCTACAAGGAAAGATAAAATATTTTATTTCATTCCACTGGAACAATTACATTAAATATTTAACAAATACCGTAGTACTGTAATAATTTACATAGAGAAATACAATGGGAAACTGTCTCTAGGCTACTAATTACACCCTCCTTTAGATAGAAATGTAAACATACTCATAGAATTATACTTAACTTACAGGTAAGTAAACACAAAACACAGACTACACATTTTGTGTGGTTGCATGATCCAGACATTTCCTTGTCCAAGTCAGATTCCTCAGGTTGCTAATACATTAGTTGCATTGCAGTTGGTAAATGGGAAGCAATGGTACGTAACTAGTACAGTAAATAGCACAGGCCTTTACCATCCTGGTATTGCAACAAGAATAAATGCAAGATGAAACTACCTTATCACATATTCAAACTTCCAGCTACACCATTGTTCTCCTCTTGGCCGCTAGATATGCTAGTTACATACTACTCTCTACCAACTACAGTGTACCACCATTCGCCACACAAGGAAGCTGGCTTGGCCAGGAAAATGTCACAACCGTGCGATAAAATGTGCCTTCTATATGTGTTTACGTATGTACCTACAAACACAATTCTGTCATCACCTGTACATTTCTATTTAAATGATATTTGATAAGTTTACAAAAACACACATACATAACATACACATATATATGTAGTCGGTTTGAAATAAAGTGAGAATCCTTGAAAGTGCTTCTTAGTTTCTATTTTCAGTAAGTTTGTATCTTTTTGCTGCATATAAATACAAACACTCCAACTTTCTTTTATTTAAATATGCCTGGACAATGTTTACATCTACATTCGACTGCTCAAAAATCTTCTTTCTTAAATGTATACTCAAAAATACTCGCATACCATAACGGATAACAGATATTAACAATAAGTTGTTAAAAATACATGCAAAGTAACTTCTACATAAGATAGGTAACTGAACGTCAGCTATTTAACTTTTTTACTGCACTCCTTGCTGTACTAATCTGACACCTAATGTTTGTAAATAAAATGTTAACAATATCACAAGCAGAACATCTATATTGAAACTAAGTGCATCAAAATGTAGATGTAACATTGTCACAGTTACAAACAATGTCAAATGTCAGCAAGTAGTTTGCGCCGAATAACTTTATGAACATCTTATGACCTACGTTCTCCTCAGTCCAATTAAATCTCAAATCCAACACATGACTGAATAAAAATATAGGAAGACTGTACATCAATAACTGACTGATGCACCTGTAGCTTCCCCGCTCACTCCAGGCCGGCGAACAGTTATATAAGAAAGGCACAGGGTGTGATTTCTTTGTCAGCTGACAGCTCCTAGTTTAAGACTACTTCTTGGGAGTTCTTGTTAGAACACAGCAGCTTACTGTTTGCTCTCAGCCTTTGGCGTCAAGGGACAATCAGCTGGACATCAGCCGAGCTGAGCACCTTGTAAAGTAACTGGCCTCACCAGACCATCCCTTTTTTGCTTTAAGTACGAGTATGCTCCTGGGTTCAATTTTTTTTTTAAATTGTAGTGGACAATAGTAGAACTTAATTCTGTTGTTTTCGGAGATTTGAGACCACAGAAGGCATGTCAGTGTACTACATACAGCTGCCAAAGTGTTAAGACCACCTTTCAGCCACATATTGAGGCGTAGGCCTGAGATTTGGGGGCAACTAGGAGGGACCTAGTGGTGGCCCATGGTAAAGAGCCGCTGCCCGGCTCTGCACTCCAAGGAGCCTGGTGTTTGTCCTCCCAATTTTGTGTGTGTTTGTGCTTCG
>PNEQ01037751.1:0-25858 GCA_003012365.1 Medauroidea extradentata
TCATTTCTTTATGTTAACTGGTTTTCAAGTTTTGTATGAAGTAAAAATACGCAAATTTTGACTTTGAAGTGCCATTACGGGAAAACTAGATGAGCTAATTTTTTTCCGTTAGAGGTATACGTACTCTCAAGTAATGTGTACAAAACTAACACTATTTCATAGAAATATAAAATTATGTTTTTTCCCCACTTGAACAACCATCAGGCGCTGTATGTCGAGTTTGAATTACAGAAACGAGGGAGCTATAAGGTCTAAAATGGCTCGTCTTGCGTCAACAGTTGTGTCGCCTTTATGCGCGGTGCGTGTAAACGGCGTGTAATGTTTTGTTCGTTGGCTTCTTGCTAACGGATTGGAAGCGGTGACCCTACTCATTAATTTAAGAGAAGAGCATCATAAAGTTCAGTGCATGCTTCTGTATTTTTGTTTTACGATTCCAGTTAGTATTTGTCACGTGACAGCAACCTGGAATAGCAGTTTGTAACCGACTTGAGGTGCCTCGAACCCACGGTCTTACGGCCTCGCTCTTTAGTTTTACAGTGATTGCGAAAATATTTTTTTTTAAACACAAATTAATACGTACATAAATAATTCATTCTGGCAGTTTTAACACGTATACATCATCGTTTGTATCTGACTGTTTCTGTTGCAATGCAACAAACGGATTTATAGATTTATGTTCTTGAAATAGCTCATATTTTGTTTGGAAAAAATAAGCCAAACTGAAGTAAAATAATTTTTTTCTAGCAAACGGTACATTATTTAAAAAAAAAAACGCTCTGGCAAAATTGTGTATAGTATGACTGTACACAGTTTCAAGTTTTTTCAAAGCATTTGGTTAAAAAATATTCGAGTTATTTGCAATTGTTTGAAATAAATGAAAGAACATGCATGGCCTTAAGGCCTTGTTACGCAGTTTTGCAGTGATTTCGAAAATATTTTTTTATTGCTACCTAATACTCATATCAAAATTTCGCTGCACAGTTTTGACACTTATATGTTATAATTTGTAGCTGAATTTTTTTGTAGAATTATACTGAACGGTTTTTTAGATTTCATTACTCAAAATACCACGTTTTTCGTCGTGAAAATAAGCAAAAATGAAGGAAATTATTTTTTTCTGGCGAATGGTACATTATTATAAAAACGTGTCCACAGTATTGTGCATCGTGTGATTGCACATTGACTCAAATTTTTTCGAAACTTTTGGTTAAAAAAATATTTGAGTTATTGGCACCAGTCTGAAAAAACTCGGGAACAAGCCCTCAAGCACGATATCTAGGGATCAAAAATAAAGAAGCATGGTTTTAAACTTTTTTGTTTTCGTAGATAGAGATATCGAACGCGTGTTTCGTAGTACTTCTTTAAATGAATTTTCTTGTAACACACTGCAACAATGTTCACGCCCCAGATGTACAAGGCTCTTGATATAAACTTAATGAACGGTTGTATGAGAACTTATAGTCGTACAGATGTTGCATGGAAGAAATAATTTGTCCAATAACCATAAAATATATCAGTAAATAAAAAAATTACGACCTTAAAATTTCTACGTCCAAATAAACTTATTTTATATATTTACATATACACAACTTGTAACTGTAGATAAAGTGATTATTAACACAAGGGTGCCTACTCCTCTATACAGTATGACGCAAACTACACTCCTTAATGAATGCTGTAGCAAAGTTTTAATATAAACATCATTTTTCTGACACTGTGAGTTAAGACCTGATGGTTCGGGGGCACTACCCCGGGAAAATTTAAATTTTTAGGAGCAAAATGTTGCTAGTTAAGCACTTTTGAACCTAAACAAAACATGATTTTCTTTCTGAACTATTTTATGCTTTTCTTTTGCGAACACTTTTCATGTATAATTTCTAAAGCTTAAAAATACCTTAATTATTTCGGGGAGTGGGGTCTTTCGGCCCCCTTCAGAAAGAGTCCCCGCCCCCCTCCCTTGCGTACGCCCCTGATGGACGTCATCAAAGAACGAGCACCTCCTAGCTCAAGTATAGTGGTAGTTTCTCTTCTGCAGGCTCGGTTGTTCTGTGGCCAGACGGCGACCCCAGCAGGCTCGCAGCTGTCCAATCACACGTGGAGACGCACAACTGCACTGCGACCTCGAGAACGTGAGTGTAGGGTCACGTGTCTCCAGGGGCTCCACACTGTCTCTATGTTCTAACATTACACTCTTTCATGTCTCGCTCACTAACCAGATACGTCAACCTATTAAGGCCTCGCTCTTTAGTTTTGCAGTGGTTCCGGAAATATTTATTTTTAACGCAAATTAATACACATATCAAAAATTCATTCTGGCAGTTTTAACACTTACATTTTATTGCTTGTATCAGAATTGTTGTGTTGCAATACACCGAACGGATTTTTAGATTTTCGTCCCTGAAATATCACATATTTTGTTGTAAAAATAAGTCAAAATGAAGCAAAATAATTTCGTGTTAGCAAACGGTACGTTATTTTTAAAAATGCTCTGGCAAAATTGTGTATCATATGACTGAACACAGCCTCAAATTTTTTTCAAAGCATTCTGTTAAAAAATATTCTCGTTATTTGCAATTGTTTGAAGTAAATGAAGGATCATGGCCAGAGACACTGGTAAATCACGGGAAAGGTTGATTATTTGCTAGACTCCAACATGCTATGTATAACACTGAAGGTTTTGCACCTGTATTGGCTATAGTTTACATGAAGCACTGTGTCCCTCATCAACAGACCCAATTAGAACTGTACAGTTTTAACAAAGAACGTGTGTGATTTGCCAGAAAACTGCTCACACGTGTGACGATAAGATACTACAGTTTATTGGAGACTATGCTAAATATTTCCGCCTTTTTCCAGTGTCTCTAATCGTGGCCTTAAAACCAAAGGCTTTGAACAAATTTGAGACTCTGTGCAGTCACACGATACACAATTTTTCCAAAGCCCCCCCCTTTTTTTTTTTTTAAATATAATGTACCTTTTGTTAGCAAAAAATTATTTGGCTTCATTTTGGCTTATTTTGAATACAAAATATGTTATATTTCAGGGGCAAAAATCTGAAAATCTGTTTGGTGTATTGCAACACAACAATTCTGATACAATCAATGAAATGTAAGTGTTAAAACTGCCAGAATGAATTTATATATGTGTATTAATTTGCGTTAAAAATATTTTCGGAACCACTGCAAAACTAAAGAGCAAGGCCTTAAGGCGCCTCCCTAGTTAGGTTGTTTATGTGTGAAGCAGGAGCGGGAAGGTTGCCACTAATCGACATACATAATGTATTATCGCCTCTCCGCGCAAGCCACTCAGATGACGTGCAGTGCTTTACCATTATCGTTTTACCATTATCGTGTTTCATTGCCTTACGTGAACATCTGCAGCTGTACTTTGTGTTCATTGACAGCGTGTAGACAATACTTGGTTGCAACATCGCACGCCTGTGATCAGCAAGTACAATCTCGAGTTACGAACATACAGTAACTAGGGACCTGAAAAATTTGCGTTATGTTTTAAGCACAGGCTATATTTCAAGCAAAAGTAAGTTAAGGGCGCGGTGTACAGCAATTTTCGTCATCGCCGTGTTTTTATTTATACATTCGTACCACATTTTTTTCTCTTGTTTTATACACCAAATGTGACTGAATTTTGCTCTTACAGAAATGTTTTATCTCGGCTAGTTTTTGTGCAATGGCTCTTTGAAATTTAAATTGGCATGTTTCCGTTTCAAGGACGACACTAAAACAAACTCACCAAACTTTTCCGGCCTCTACCCAAGACAATGAAACAAGTTTGTACACAATTTCTTTTACTAAAAGTCAGTTCGTCAAGTTATATAGTTCACCAACATTACAATTTTAATTTTTGTACATACAGACAGATGGTCAAAACTGTCAGCAGTTGAAGCCTTGATACAGATTAACCTAGAGACAGAATCAAAAGAAACTTCTTCATAACACAGATTAACTTCAATTAATACATCAGCTTAAATTTCGTAGTATGTTAAAAGTAGTGTATGAATGTTACTCAAAACAATAAACTAAATTTTTAAAAATGTATGTTTGTACCGCATCTAGATCCACGAGTAAACAGCGAGCCGTAAGGACAATTACTGAAACTAAACACTAAACCACACCCCTCCCCAGCCTTCTTCCCTCGCGTTGTTTGTCGGGGGTTGAATGACACCCGTCGAGGCGTTCACATGAGGAGCCAGAAATACCGGTCACCGTGACCTTGAGATCCTGACCAACCCTTACCCAGCGGCAGTGGATGCAAAGATCAATCATGCCGCCAACGAAGGTTGTTTTCTAAACGGACCAATTTTCAGCCAGCTTGTGTGAATGTAATGCTCGTATGTTGCGCTGGGCGAATTTATTAAAAATGTATCCTGTATTATATAATTGTATTATATTAACAATACTACTGTATATATATATATGTATATATATATATATATTATATAATACAGCTATACATACATAATATATTAAATATCCTCCTGTATATGTATTAAAAATACATCCCTCTGCATGTGTGTATATATTTATGTATATATATGTATATGCATATACAGTAAGTATTTTTGTGTATATTTATATAGAGCGGTGTATTTTTAATACATATACAGGAGAATTTTTAGTATAATATATATGTGTATTTTTAACGTATATACATATAGGGTCTATTTTTGATATACATACAGAGTGTATATATACATGTGTATATACTGTGTAATTTTATATATATACAGGAGTATTGTTAATATTATATATATATATACAGGGTGTATTTTTAATATATATACAGGGTATATTTTTAATAAGGTGAATTTTCGATATATATATATATATATATATATATATATATATATATATACAGAGTGTATATACTGTGTAATTTTATATATGTATGTATATATCGTATTTTTATAAAAGTAACTATTTCTCTCGTGTTCAGTGGCGGCTCGTGGGTTGTTGCCAGGTGGGGCTGCAGATAGTCGGGACTGCACACTCTTGATGAACGCGCCGTAGACCAACGAGCATGAAATATTTGCCGGCTACTAGATGTGTTGTGCCCACTCAGTAGTAAGGAGCACCTGCACATCAGCGTGTCAGTGGCTGTAGAGTCAACCAGCGCACAACCCTGTACAGCTCTTGGCAACTGCAGCCCCACCTGGCAACAACCCACGAGCCGCCACTGCTCATGTTATAGAACCATACAGTCATCAAAGACGAAGACAAATATTATACTCTCGAACACTTTTATATCGTTGGCGTTGGCTTGGTGATGTTGACAGTGCGAGACAGCAGTTCGGTTAGCAATATGCACGACGACATTCGGAGAATTCATAATGACATCGTCTCAACGCGCGAGTCAATAAAATGACGTGCGTGACACGAGGAACTTCGGCGAATTCAGAAGGCGAACCTACCATTTTACTGTACGTGACTCTGTACAGCGCAGACGAATTCATGTTACAATCGTTGTTTCGCGTGCATTCGGTTATATATTAAGACTTAGCAGTCTGCATACAGCGTTGTAAGAAATCTTTGAGGGGACTTAAATGATACCAGTCCGCTTCGCCTGATGTTTGGATCATTCTATTCCGGCTTCGTCTAGATTGTGTTTTACTTCCGTATTATATACACTTCTCGGATATGTTTCCTCTTACGAAACAATTTTAGATGGCATAGTTTTCTCATGACGGTGCGTCAAAGTCAAAATGTGCATGTTCTGCTGCCATGCAAATAGTGATAATCAATTGACTTATGTATACGTCAAATAATTCGCAGTGAAATAACATACTATCGGCTACGTAATAAAACATTTTAAGAAATCCCGTGAACAGCATTAGGTTGTTTGGTTTGTGTTATATTATTACGGTCAATTTTTTTTAGTTAGGTTTTTAATTAGTTTTTTCTTTTTCTCTGGGATTATGATTATTTATTTATTTAATTCCGTTCTTTTGTAGTGTAGCGCACATTAATTAGATAACTTTCGTTAATGTGTTTTGTTTGGGAATCACCCTAGCATTCGCCAGAAGCCATTTTGGGTAAACGTCGAGAACCTAAATTAGGATGGCCGGAGCCGGGGATCGAGAACGGGCCATTTCCGAATAAAAGTTCAATGTGTTTATTGTTGTGCCACTTCGCTCAGTTTTACCAGGCTAATCTTAAGTAGGATCTTTACTGATTAAGTCATAACTGACCAGACTTTATGAAGGGAACCATGTGCCACACGAACCGAACATATGGTTGGAGTGAAGAAAGAGAGTGATGAGAAGATATTTTCTCTTTAGCGCTGGTGAAGGGGAATGTGATGTATGGAGCAGCGCCGGAATGAAGGAGCAGGATGAACGAGAAATCCCAGAGAAAACCCACCGAACAGCGGCATCGTTCAGCACGACCCCCCTCCCACGCACGAAAATCCGGGGACCGACCCCGCCGGGATTCGAACCCAGATGACCCCAGTGGGATACGAATGCTCTAGTCACTGTGCCAAACGCTCCGTTCTCCCTCTCCGAAATATGATTGGAAGTTCTTCGTTAAGGCGGCTCGGTTTCATTCGCCATATTGTTTTTTTTTTTTTTTTTTTAGGAGAAAAATGTTATATCGGCGATTATACCGCAAATTCTTTCTACGTTTTGCTACAATACAAGCGTGGAAGTTGAGATAGTAATGTATAATTAGGTCGTAATTTGTCGGGCAAATTATGAATATAAAAAAAGTTGCCACATACATTGCGGCGTAATTATATGTGAACAGCTAAATCACAAAGTCTGTACTGTAGGGAAATGTAAATAGAATTTGAGGTATAATCGCTTATTTAATATTTTTCTTCTTAGAATTCCAAAAAGCGAAAAGTAATAAAATGTAATATGGCGACTGAAACCGAGCGTTAACGAACAGCTTCAGACGAGCATGTAATAATGAGCTTCTGTACACTTGCCTATTCTTTGTGCATGCTGTCACCTCTCCACTCTACATACGCAGATCTGGCACTCATACATTACAGTACTTCTCCCTGGCATTAACCTGGAATCTGGGCCAACTGGTCCATCTCAGCAGCTTCCTCTCATCTGTCCCTTGCAGACTGATATCTCGGCGAATACGCCATTGTGTTCTTCTTCGCCCAATCTCTCTCTTTCTTTCTCGCCGCCAGCGAGCACACACAAAAAACGTTCCAATTCTACCGACCTGGGCACAGTGATGCATTCCTTTTCATCGATTCGCATACATTCCCACTCGCTTGGAGCCATTTCAACTGATTGTGTTAGAATATGTGGATGTATGTACGTACGTCAGGGGTAGGTGTATCGTGGTCATCAAACGCTTCATTAGCACGCATGTAATATTCTCTGCTGCTCAGGTTTCCGTTAATTAACTTTGGCTGGGTTAGATTTTTTTATGCTTTCGGCATATACAATTTATTTCAGAACAGTTTACTTTCGAGGAACTTTCGAGTCCGATTAAAACACATAGAGGAGAAGGTGGTAATATGGAACCCCACTTTTTTTTTTGTGTGTTTGTGGCTCAGCAATTTGGTTTAAAATAAAATGAATGGCTTTGATGGATCCGCAAAGCGTCAGCGCACGTATACTAGAATGTAAAAGAGGGTGGTAATCGTTATGTGATGGTAATATGGAACGCTACCCTCAGAACCAACGTAAAATACTTTATTCCTCACAAAACACGAGGAAGTGACAGAAAACAGAGAAATATCTTAAGAATAGTATTATATTAATCTTGATATATAAAATGAAGTGTCCTGACACACTCACTCACTCATCAACGCACAGCCCAAACCGCTGGACCTAGAAACATGAAAATTTGAAGGAAGCTTCCACTTGCCTCGTAGGCACCCACTAAGAAAGGATTTTTCGAAATTCTATAATTAAGGGAGTGAAAAGGGGTGATGTGTTTTAAAAGAATCCTTGAAATCTCATTAACCGGGAATGCTACCATAAATTTTTTAACTTCATAATATTTCCCAAAGAAATGCATATTCGCAAATATTTTGATTTTGCGAAATTCGAAAATTAAGGGGTTGAAAAGCCGTAAAATATGTTTTTCATTAATCCGTGATTTCTCCTAAACCATTTCAGATAGTGAGGTGATTTTCTTTTTAAATGATGCTTGAGTAAATATCTAAAAACGGTTTTTACAATTTTTCGAAATTCGTCCTTGAAAGCTCTTAAAATAATTAAACGTGTTTTTAAATTAATCCCACTTATCTCCTAAACCAGTGAAAATATTGGAATGGTTTTTGCTTTAAAATAAATCTTACGTAAATATAAAAAAAATAACTTCAGGATTTTTCGAAATTCGTCCTTGAGAGCTGTTAAAAAAATAAAATGTGATTTCAAACAATCATCTGTACCGCTTATACACGTTGAGATATCGAGATGATTTTTCGATAAGAATGAAGCTTGTGTAAATATCTACAAATCAAATTCAAATTTTTAAGAATTTCGAAAATTAAGTAGGTGAAAAGCAGTAAAATGTTACAGTCTCCCGAAAAAAAGAGAATGATTGCGGAGAAATAATTCAACAGTTGTTTCTTTTTGCCAACCTACTAATAAATAAAACCTCTTTGGACTGCAGCCTCTACATACGAAATAATTATCACGTCATGTCTTTAACATTCACTCAGGTATTGTATGTAGCCTATAAAGTTTGTGGTGTGGAAGGGGTGGGGTTACGGGTTCGTATCCCGTGCAAGACTTTGCGATGGGAATTACTGTGACATCATACGAGCATATTGCGTGTGCTCTTTACACTGAGCTAAGACAGTTAATTATAGTTCACTGTTATTGAGTACGCTAGCTGTTAAATGCCTTCATCACATATTTTATCCAGAGTTACTGTTTACATTACATAATTTCACGCGGGGAACGCCGCAGCCGGCCGGCTAGTACAAGATATAACTTGTGTTGATTGAACGGAGTAGACATAACTGTTTATACACAATGATCAATTAAAATATCTTCATTTGCAATAATCACAAACATAATGTCTGCCGTCTGCGCCACCACACTCACTGTGAGCCCAGACCATATACTGAACCCACAGCTCACGCGATCTGGAATCAGGGAACCGTTCGTCGCAAAATATGCATATTGCATTCTTCTGTGTAGGACCTTCCCCTACAGGCAAATACAAGTCTGATGATAAACGGCTTTCGAATGACAACTAACTGCTATCCCATAGAGAAAGCATTGGCGAGCAGTTGGTTGTCATTCGAAAAGTCGTGTATAGGTACGGCCCTAGGACTCCCGATTTATCGCCTTCTAACTCTTCGTCAGATGACAATGAACCGTGAGGTGACTCTTGGCTTTTCGTAGTTTTTGACGTAACGTTTGTGGAGGCGCGTGGAATGTCTGCTGATGTTGATGGAGTGGGATTTGTCTTGTCTGTATTCGTGTCATCTTTCTGAAGATTTAGCGCTGCTCGTCCTCCTCAGCGCCATCTTCCTTTTCCACGCTGTCGTTCTGGGCCTTGCCTAAGCCTTCGACCATGTCTATGGTTCTGTTCAATCCGACGCTTAGATCTTGTAATTGTTGTTTGTATGGTGAACTAGTCTAAACAGAACACTTCGTAGGCTGTCTTCCCCGGCGTGAAGAAGTTCTCTTCTTGTCGGGCACATGGTGAATGTGTGGATGTGAAACGAGTGGCGCTTCAATGACATTTGCTGAGGTTATTTCTGTGTCACGTGTCTCATTGGCTGCGTCTGTAGAATGTGCTGTATGTGCTGCTTCATGTTCACCAGCAAAATATTCAGCATCAGAAAATCTACTTCTATAGAAAGGGAATATACCTGTGACTTAGAATCCTCTTATAGCTGTCGCAGCTGTGCGGCATTGATTGATTTTTTAAAAAACATATTTCTAGCCACAGATAACTCGGGTAAAACAGTTAAGGGGTTACATAAATTCTGCATTTTATTTGACTTGGAATTAAACTGAAATATGTTTGTAATATGGAACCCTTTCGCATGGTGGGTTTCATATTACAAACATAGCCATTTTGGAAACATATTGTTGTCATGAATCTCAATGGAAGAGATAGAATAATATAATGTCATGGAAGCGGTTGGCAAAGTATTAGATAACTACTACACACTACGAAAATTCAGTTGCCTACACTACACAATCCACAATAACATACACAACATACCTCCAAAAATCATTCGGAATCTCCGAAAACAAAGTCGAGCGTCTTGTGTCTCGACACCTGCTCGCAAGCGACTAAAACATGGTGGGGGTTTGTTTCTCGAGGTGAAGGACTAGTCTTGTTCCACCACCAATCAAGCGAGTGCAGCACCTCCCAGCCGGAATACCGAGGGGTTCCGTATAAACAGCGGGTTCCATATTACCACCTTCTCCTCTATACTTTGTGAGAACATGTTAGCTTTTAGAAGTAAAATCAAACGACGTTCGTGTGGTGAATCAGATCAAATGAGAGGCTGAGATTCATAATTGTGTAAGTCACAAATATTTAGTAGTGTCATTTTTATTCATATTATTCACATTTTCCAAAGAATATTCTGTTACAAATATTTCTCTCTTAACTGAATTCCTGAATTCAATTTGAGTATTGCAAGAATGTGCTGCATTTTGCATGTGATTACAAAAAAATGTTTATGAGGGAAGCTATTTTAAGTGACTTTAACTACTACAATTCTATAGGTGATTCACGATAAAGAGAACACTCAAAAAAAGCCCTGATTAATTTCTATTCTACGTCAGTTTATATATTTCCACTGCACTTAACCATAAACATTGCCACGTGCTTATGTTTGCTTATTGTTCGATCATAATTCTCAGGTGGAGAATATTTAGCCAATAACAAACCTATACATGAACGAGGACTTAATTCCCTCCTACCTGGTCTTCAGTGAAACTATCTGCTTACTGATACAACAGTCACTGTACATACCACTGGTGATTTGAAACAGACAACTGATAATTAGAACATCGCATTTTCGCAGATTCATTATAGAATAAGTTAGATAGCCTACCCTAATGCAGGTACGTTACGTCAATGATTGTGTCATTCTTTATCAAACTCCACCGTGTGTAATATGAACCAATAGTAAACCTTCTTGAAAACACTCAGCTACTTGTGTTACCTTGTCAGATCAACACCCTGTGAACAAGGAGCATTATGATAGACAATATACAATATTGTAGAGTCCAGCTGGCAGGTCGTCGAATTCGCGACATTTCCTGGTCTCTGCTGAAGACCCAGAATATATAATGCAGTGTTATAATTTGTAGCTGAATTTTTTTGTAGGATTATACTGAACGGTTTTTTAGATTTCATTACCCAAAGTACCACGTTTTTCGTCGTGAAAATAAGCAAAAATGAAGAAAATTATTTTTTTTTCTGGCGAATGGTACATTGTTTTAAAACACACGGTATGTGCATCCTGTGATTGCACACTGACTCAATTTTTTTTTCAAAACTTTTGGTTAAAAAATATTTGAGTTATTGGCACCAGTCTGAAAAAAACTCGGGAACAAGCCCTTAAGAGGCCTCCCTAGATATGCTGCGTTTGAGTGTGTGAGGCAGGAGCGGTAAGGGTGCCGTTGACTGGCGTACGTAATGTATTATCGCCTCTCCGTGCAAGGTACTCAGCTGGCATGTAGTACTTTACTATTATACTTTTCCCTATGGGACTTTAAACTGTGGCCACATTATTTTATCTGTGAGCAACATATTTCAAAGTCTAACGCTTGTATCTATAGTGTTTTTCGAATCCGTTTGTTATTTTTTCATATAAGACAGTCCGAAAAACCCATTTTTGGCCATTTTGAAGGGGGTCCGAAAATGATGTTTAAAATAAAAGTGTTGAATTTCCGAAACTATGGTGACATAGTTTGAAGTGTGTCTTCTTTTCGTAGATATACAAATATAATGCATGTTTAGTTGTATCGGCAAAAAATAATACTCGCAACTCGCTGCAAGACATTTCAAACGTAGGTTGGCTGGACACGTAAACACGTGAACTTGTCCTGTAGAAAGAGACGTGTGATTTTCGCGTTATCTCATGTAACCAGACTTGGCTGTCAGACGATATTCGCTCGCTCGACAACTACCACTGGCGTACAATGCCGTGGATAGTAGCGGGGAAGACTTTCTGCCAGTAAATAAACATTCCACTGTTCAGTGACTAGAGATAATACTTAGAGACACTGGAAAATCGCGGGAATAGTTGACTATTTGCTAGGCTCCAACATGCTGTATATAACACTGAATGTTTCGTATCAACATTGGCTATGGTTTATTTGAAGCATTGTTTCTCTCTTCAACAAACCCAGTTAGAACTGTACAGCTTGGACACACAGCGTGTGTGATTTGTACCAAAACTGATCACACTTGTCACGGTTAATATACTACAGTTTATTGGAGACTATCTTAAACATTTTCGCGATTTTCCAGTGTCTCTAGTGATGGTATATCGCGAAAATGTTTTGTGCTAACATAACCTTGAAAACGCTATAGTTATTTGCAACACGTATGACTGGGTGAAGTACGTCTGGCACTACGTATCTGACTGCAGACCAATACAAGGCATCAAATGTTATATTCGCGGGATTGTAATTTGCTCAGTCAAATAGGGCAACAGCTTCACGTACAGGCGAAAGCCAGTAATCTACTGGTAAGCTGAACGTGCGTTGAAGCCTAGCAAGCAGTCAAGTTTTCCCGCGATAAACCATCATCTCTAATGATGACCACTTGTCAAGTCTCACTGTAGAGTGGAAAGCGCACGTTATGCAGTCAATTACAAAAGTGACAACACATAAAGACTGGTGAGTAATTATGTCTCATATGTAGAGGTACGTCAATTTCGCGGATTCATCTGGCAGCAGCCTAGACTTGTCAGTCCTATACTCCAACTGGCCACAATCGATTATATATTGGCTTATAACCGTACAAGCAGGTAGCAAGCGATATCACTTCGCATTATTTCCTTATTTACTACTGGCTTGCAGTAGTCAAACGCGTTTCGTAAGAGCCGCTAGCAAGTCACAGACATGACAATGAAGTATACATAGTTGGCGTTCAACCTGACCTGGAATGTATCTGTGAAATTTACGTACCTCTACTCATATTGTGCTGGAGTACACTCTAAACTTGAACCAAAGTGAAGTGAACCACATCTTTGACATTCCAGTCGCTTTGGTCAGACATGAGCAGCTGAAGTAAGTGAAACCGTGCTGAATGTTTCAGTGACTAATTATATTGATTTTAAAATGATTTTCACTTATTATCAGTGACCTTTCGCCTCCCAACAAGGCGGTCCGGGTTGGATTCCCGGCGTGGTCTGTCGCCGTATTTTCGCATGTGGGAATCTTGCCGGATGATGCCACTGGTCGTAGTTTACTCGGGGATCTCCAGTTCCCCCCGACCATTCATTCCGGCGCCGCTCCATACTCACCTCATGTCACCCATCACCAGCGCTAAAGACCTCGATGTTAAGCGCTGACCAAAATCTCTCGCTCACTCACTTATTATCAGTGAATTTCACCTGCCTGTTAACTGATTTTCTGTGGATTCTGAAGTTTCATCAGTCAGAAACAGTTTATTAACTGCAATTTCAGTAATTAACGTGTCACTGATTGTAACCACCGATACGGATTAAGAGTTTATGTACAGATCAGTGCAGTCTAGTCTGTTATCGTATGTATCATGTAACTCTTCTGTATTTTGACATTTCTCTTCTGAGAAACGTGCCTGGCAGTTCCATTGTTTGGAGATTTAAACCTACCTGGCTTCCTGGAATTGCACAGTCTCTACAACCCTGTGTACTCGCTCAACTGTCAAAATACGGAATACTTACGTGAGACAGACTATACTAAACAATAACGCTAACTATGCATGTGTCTATGAATGAAACATTTTCGGAGCAAACATTGCTGGCGGTCAGCCCGCGTCCTGGGAACACTTCCTGTCCCAGTTTCGTGCGCGACAGGCGGCCAT
This sequence comes from Medauroidea extradentata, assembly GCA_003012365.1. Taxonomy (NCBI): domain Eukaryota; kingdom Metazoa; phylum Arthropoda; class Insecta; order Phasmatodea; family Phasmatidae; genus Medauroidea; species Medauroidea extradentata. The sequence continues at coordinate 13,983 of PNEQ01037751.1, forward strand.
GTTCGTGTGCGTGCTGGGACACAGTGTGGTTGGAAATGTGCGTGTGTTTGAAAATGACCGTGAACAAGAACCTCGCCATGCGACCACGTGTCCGGCACGCACGTGTCAGGTAGCAGTTTCCACGCCGACCTACCGTACTGGCTGATGCCTAGGACACAGACATCTCAGTACCATGCTGTCTTATTTATACTGTTTATGAGATAAATATTTTTAAGGGCTTGTTCCTTAGTTTTGCAGTGATTTCAAAAATAATTTTTGTAATGTCTACCTAATACTCTTTATCAAAATTTTGCTCTATAGTTTTGACACTAATATGTCTTAATTTCTAGGTCAATTTTTTTGTAGCAATGTACTGAACGATTTTTAGATTTCGTCACCCAAAGTACCACGGTTTTTGTCGTGAAAATAAGCCAAAATGAAGCAAAATATGTTTTGGTAACGAATGGCACTTAATTTTAGAAAACGCATCCAGAGTATTGCGCATCGTGTGATTGCACATTGTTTCAAATTTTTTCGAAGGTTTTGGTTAAAAAATATTTGAATTATTGTCACCAGTCTGAAACAAAAACTAAGGAACAAGCTCTTAAGCTCAAACGAGAGAAGATATCATAAATATGTCTGGCGGTTTTGTTTAAATTGGTTTTTGCCGCCGTAGAAATTTTTTTCCAAAGCAATAAATTGTACGGTTTCGACTAAAAAGTCAACGAACCAGAATTTAGTTAATTACATAATTATCTAAAATCATAGTATTTACTGTCTTGGAAAAAAATCAGAAGACTATTTAAAAAAAAGACAGTTGGACAGATTTTCCTGCTGTTGTTTAGTTGTAAAAATTAATATCGCTAAAAAAAAGTAGAAATATGAGAGCCTTAAGGCTACGGGTCCTTATTTATGCTATTGTTGATAGTTTTATTTCATACATCCTGAAAGGGAACAGATATCACAAAATCGTTACATAAACATGTTGACAGTTGTTTGTATTATGTAACTAATTTTTCTAAACATATTATTTCTATTTTGGCTAATTATTGTCTTGAATAATATTTAATAAAGTCGATAGTTAGCCAAAATTCTAAAACCATATGTACTGAAAAAAAAGTAGGCAAAATCGTATATATGTTTTCCAATATTACTATATTATGGTTTCCCGATATCTACTATCTTTCAGGATTAAAAAGAATAAAACTTGCAAAAAAACAGAATAAATAGGAACCGGTGGCTTTAAGAGGACCAGGGAACTACAGTTTCGCCAGCACCAGCTTGTTTACCGACTTGTTCACACGCAGCTCTGATTTACTGCCAGTCATTGATGTGTCGACTCTCAGCGTCTTGGGATTGTACCCGCCAATCACAGGCGTGTGATGTCGCAGTAAAGGCCGTGCTACATTCCCATGTCTCTTGGTCCTTCGTGTCCTCTTGCCTTATCGTCTCTTGACATCACCAAGGGACACCCAGAAATGTGATGCCACAATAGAGCTGTCTCATCCTGCAGATTCAGAAAAGCGACACCAGAGTGCACTTAATTTTAATGGAGTTTTCGTGTTTTCGATCGTCCGTTGTTTTGTTATATACCTATTACATGGATTCGGAGACTGACAATAATTATACAAATTGATTAATAAAAAAGTATTAGCTGTGTTTTTTTAAAAGCTGTTTAAAAAATTCGTCAATTAGTCACGATTGTGAAACTTATTGGTGGTTATTTTGGTTTAATTATTATTTTTTTGTTTGCATAATTCTCTTTTTACATTCCACGTTCTCTACCGACATTATGAACATGAATGTTTATGTTTACGAACTAATTTTGGCGGCGTTTAATGTTTTGAAAATTCTTCTTCTTTAACTTGACGAAGGACATAGGACGAAGGGACAAATTTATAAATATTGGCCATATACATGGGACAAAGAAGAAGCGAGGGACACGAGGGACAATATCACGTGATCATTTCAGCCAATCGGCGCGCAGTGTCCAATGGACACAGCATGGGACAACTTAATTGTAGCACGGTCTTAACCGTGCACTGATTGGCTCAGTCGAATAAGTGACGCCTTTACACGAAGACACGCTGTTTGCACGTAAGGCATTGGTACAAACAGATCCAAAAATATTTCCGCGAAAATCAGGAATACCTACACTCTAAAAAAAAATAGTTTGTAAATTTGTCACACATGCGCTAACAAAGTAGACATGATAGAACTGTTTCCCAGACATCCATGAAGCAGTCCTAAACTTTATATAACACAATCAGATATATACTGAAGTTACCAGACTTGCATTGTAACAAGTGTAAAAGTTTGAATATTTACAAGGCGGAAGTATGGTAACTGTCCCTACTGCGGTTAGGTTAATTACTTCCTAAATATTTTAAGAAGTTTATTTTACAGTTTAGTGACCACTGAATACCAACAAACCCACTACAGAGGCGTGCATTTGACTTTCCTGCGTAATTACATCCAATAAAATTATAGCGTCCAAGCAATTCAGGGTCTCGTGACTTTCTGGATGCTTCAAAACTTTACTCCGAGTTACGTTTCGAACGAATTAAGAATAAATTAGGCCCGGCCCTCTTTAACCTAGTGATCTTATATAACCGTCTAAAGTGGTATAGTCTGGTAACTGTGAGGTTATTCGTAAAAATCCCTGAAAAATTCGCGTTTGTTTTAGTCACAAGCTGGAATTCCAGCAACTGTAGGTTCGTATCACGTTGACAATTGACCGTTGACTTAATCGACACTTGCTGGAAGTAGCTGAGCAAATAATAAAACTGTAACTGAACACAGGCCCGTATGACTGTGTCAGCGAGCAGCTAATAAACAGCTGATAGCTAGGGCCCGGTAGTTTTCGCAAAAATATTTTTGCAGCACTTTGTTTCAGTGTCTTACATGCGCACCTGCATCTCTGCTTTGTGGCCAGTGATTGGATACCGTAACATACAACGTCTGGAGGTTAAACCCGCAAATCACAGACGTGTTGTGTCACAGTTATCCATGTACTGATTGGCACAGTCAAATAAAGAATAACTCTGCACAAACACAACCTGCCAATAATCATGAAGTTGAGGTGCAGGTGCAGACGTAAGACACTGAAACAAAGTGGGGTAAAAATATTTTCGCAAAATCTCCCGGTCCCTACTGATATCACATACAGTACATATATATTCTTGCAGGCTAGCCGACATGTCAGTGAACTAGCCTCTAGTTAATCGCTGAGGCTTTCACGGCAGTTCAGTAGCTTGTAGTTATAGGATATGTGGCACGTCTTATTATCACCCTTATCGCTTCCTTGCTACCAGCAGTCCTAAGTGTGCTGTTTACTAGGCACCGTAGTCTTAGTAGGCTGCTAATACACGTAGGGACACTCACGTATCTACGCACGTTGTCTGCCTGACCTCTTTACTGGCTGATTTAGTTCCTGGTACAACCACCAGCTCTACAAGTACTATGTACTAGTCAGTTGTGAGCAGGGTCACTAGTTTGCCGTCAAATATTGCTGCTCCATTTTGTTTCAATGCCTTACGTGCACATCTGTAGTTCTGCTTCGTGGTCAGTGATAGGATATTTTAACTGTCACGAGCCCTGGGAATCTACCGGCAAATCACAGCCGTGTGTTGTCCCAGGAACGTTACTGTAATTGGCTCAGTCCAATGATATACGGCTCTTCACACAGACACGCTGCCAATAACCATGAAGTAGAATTGCAGATGTGCACGTAAGGCACTGAAATAAACTGGGGCGAAATTCTTTTCGCGAAAAACCAGGGTCCCTAGTATTTAGCGACGTATCTTTGTTCAGACTGGTCTCTGATCTTACTGCACCAATCAAAATAAAGTTATTGTGGCACAACGCGTCTGTGATTGGCGGGTACAACCCCATGACAAGCGAGAGTTGAACATCCAATCACTGACCTTGAAGCAAAAGCTAGTTAGATCTTAATTTTTAAAATAACTTTACTGTTGCAAGTTTAAGCTTCGTTTATACAGATATGGACGCATAGGATTATAACTGCGGCAGTTATCTAAATCTTAATTGGACAGTGTTTTTAACCCCCGACACAAAAGGTTGGGTGTTGTAAGTTTAACGTCTATGTCTGTGGTATCGTAGCTTCTAAACGAATAAACCGATTTTCATGAGATTTTTTGTTTAAAATCTGTCTCGATCTATAGTGTTCTTAGCTATGATACAAGGAAATATGTCCGGTCGTTTAAAATTCATCAGCTCTTTTCTAGTTTACAGTTTTTTTTATGTGAGCAATCAACTGGTCTGATCATTTGAAATTTAGCATCTTGAGTCGGTTTTTATTTTTATTTTTAATTTAAGTCTTAACTTGTGCAAAAAAGAGCCAACCCTCAAATCGACAAACACCAAAGCAATTTTAGATGCAGTGATAATGTGCACTTGTAGGCTCTCATACTTAGCTAACATGTTGGCTGCAGAACCACAGCTATGATCTCGGCAATCCTGGATATAAATGACGCTGTATTTTTAACGACTGGTCACAACTTTGCTTGAATTCCTTTCTGTGTGGTAGTGAATTGGAATGAAACACAGAAATCTTGCCAAAATATTACCATGAAGGTCATATATAAATACTAAATACTACTAATTTGTTATCAAACTAAATTAATAATTCAACTGAAAAATACGTTAGTGCTACACCGTCAATCATGCTCTTCACATTTGGAAATACATTTCACAGCAACAATTTGAGCTTAATGGGAACTTTTGAGAAGCTATTTTATTTTAAGTTAGTATTCATTTGTATTTTTAATCCAAAAACTGTGGCTTCCTAGAATATGAAGCCTGGGCCAAATGTCACTTTTGCCGTCCGCTAGATGCGACCTTGACAAACAAGAACATTGCAGTATAGTCAATACCAACGTAGTTATTTTGTGCTATGGTTCACTTAAAATCGCGTGACATAGTTTCATTAACATGAGTTTTTAAGTTTTTTAGGGCTATCAATTTCCTCTAGGCGGGTTGAATATTTTTTTCATAACTGAATCAAATTATAACTAGAGATTGTGGATTATCGTGAAAATGTTTTGTTCCAACATAGCCTTGAAAACACTGTAGTTTCTTGTGACATATAAGCTTGTGTTATATACGTCTGACACAGCGCAGATGTCTCCAGACCAATTACATTTACCAAATAGTACAATACCAGGAATCTCATTGGCTCAGTCAAATAGGGTAACAGCTATCATACATGCAAAAGCCAGTGATCTTGTGATAAGCTTAACTTACGTTAAAACCCAGCAAACAGTCAAGTTTTCCCGCGGTAAACTGTCATCTCTAATCATAATATGTACAAATAAATTTGTCTAAGAGCATCGTCAGGAAGAGATGAAGGAAATTTTGATGTGATGAGTTATGCGGGCTCTCAAGTGAATTTAGAGTAAAGTTAAAGTCTATCCTGAACTCGGGCTGGAGGCAACATGGCGCGAATGAAAAGTGAACTATAGGCTTGAACGAGTTTATTGGAAAATTTGCTATCCAGATTTACACGTAAACATGGCGTAAAACAAAACTGAATGTTGTGAAAACATCTGTTACTCAGACAGTGAACTACAGAACCAATAATTATTTAAATCAAAGATGTGTTAAGTCATTACTTTTTTAGTACATTGAGTTATTTATAATAATTTCTTGTGTATTGCTGCTATTTCTACAAATGTATTACATTCATTAGAATGGCCCAGTTTCAATCTTAATATTCAATATGGTGACCTAATTGTCTTCGTTAATTTCATTCCGATGGGTGTTTAGAGTAAAAGTTTCAATTGAGTTATATTAATGTTATTTACAACCATTATCTTTTAAAAATAACGGGTTCTACCATAACCGTAGCTGTGAAACAATCTCTGTTGTTGATACTTTTACTTTAAAGTGATACATTCATTTTATTTAAACTGATATACAATAAAATCCCTTGAAAGTATGACTACCTTGTTTTAAGTTCATAGTTAGTAAATTATTCTTATTTTCTAATTCACATTCGTGTTTTATTCACAGGGTTGTGTTTTATTGGTTCATAAACAAAACGTATCTTGTCATATTTGTTGAATGGTATGGTTACCTTAGTGATTAGAACCTCTTCTTATGTTTAAGTTAGCCATTGGTCACCATCAGTTAAACAGCAGTTGTAGCTTAACTGTAACTTAAGAAACACTAAGAGTTGCTAACCAACACTTAAAATGTAATCAGCACTTAATCGGAACTCAACCAGACGTAGAGAAACGAGCCTCATGTTTCAGAGCGGTTGCAGCCTGGAATGGTGTGACGTATCCTAAACGTTAGTATCGCTAAGAGGTACTGAAGTGTAGAATGAGTTTTAAAACTGTTTACTATAACGCCATTTCCTCTTGTTTCTGCTTTTTTTTTTTTTAGCGATATTATTTCTTAACGCCTAGACAAGTAGATATCAAAAATCTGTCTGGCAGAAATATTTAAAATCATCTTCTTCATGTTGGCTGATATTTTCAAGACAGTTAATACTATAGTTTTAGCTAATTAAGTAATAAGCGCAATTCTAATTCATTTACATTTTAGTCGAAACCGTAAAATTTGTTGTTTTGAAAATTAAGCTACCACGGAAAACCATTTAAAACAAAACTGCCAAAAATATTTGTGATATATTTTCTCTTTTAAAATTTTAAAAAATTATTATATCAAAGCCAGTTAAAACTAAAGAGCATGGTCTTAAACACCCACCGGACTGAACTGAACTATGACAAAGAGGTCGCTATATTTAATATACTCTGTTTCATGTAAGTTTGGATAGTTTTGACAGCAACTTATGAGCAGTATTTTTTTTAATATTGTGTGATTTGTCGCACAGTGTAAGACAATTTTAGCTCTAAAATGAACCTGAGATGTCTATATTAGCATTTGTACTGCAAAATTGGTCTTGTTTAATGTCATAAATTACAAAATATTACAAATTATTGCCAATAAGCTGCTCTCAAATTCATCCAAACTTATATGAATAATGGAGTATAGTTTGTTTGGTTATGTCAGATGTTAGAATCGTCCTGGGCTAACCAAACAATACTTTTTAATTCTACATAAATAACGGGAAGTGGAAAATAAATCAAAATTAACATTTCAGTAAGCAGAGGTTTCTTTGGACATGTGTGAGGTGGCTTTGGGAAACTTTTTACTATTTTTATTTTCCATAATTGTGAACTGTGTGTAAATGTTAATTTTATGGCATGCAGATGTTTATTAACTTATTCGGAATTTATCGCAAGTAAGTTACTTTATTCATGGCTACCATACATGCTAAAATATATTTTACAATGTCTTACAGTCACCTCACCTGTCCTGAACTACCCCTGCTTACTGTATTGTCAAGGTTAAGGGGCCTCCCTATCTGCATTTGAAATGCGCTGCAGAGAGTTGCGAGTATTCTTTTTTTGACGAACCTACTTAAGCCTCATTATATTTGTATATCTACGAAAAGAACACACACTTCAAACTACGTCGCTATAGTTTCAAAATTCGGTACGTTTATTGCAGAATCATTATTTTCGGGCCCCTCAAAATTGCAAAAAAATTGGGGTTTTCAAGCCCGTATCTGCAAAAATAACAACCGTATTCGAATAACACAACTATAGAAACAAGTGTTAGACTTTGAACTATGCTACCCACAAATAAAATATTGCGTTCACAGCTTAAAGTCCTGTAGGAAAGATAATAATAGCAAAGTACTACACGCCAGCGGAGTGGCTTGCACATAGAGGCGATAATACATTACGTACGCCAGTCAACGGCACCCTTACCGCTCCTGCCTCACACACTCAAACGCAGCATATCTAGGGAGGCCTCTTAAGGAGGAAAATCGTATGTTGCCCTGGGGCGAAATTCATTCCGTGAGAGAAAAAAATTGTGCTGGTTTTTATTTCCATAAAAATGTACTGTACATATACTCTTTGCATAAAACACCATAGTGTGTATTTTACTCGCGCGTGCGTGGTGACTGTACCTCGAGGGTCGCAGGCGTGATGGAAACACGTGCGAAGGTCGACCTTATCGGTCGCGTCAGGTGCGGTGTGAGGAGCTGAATTTTGGCCGCGACTGTACTTTTTTATCGGCTTGCTTGGAAAAGGTTCCCTGGCGAGCTGATATCTCGCTAGTGGATAATTTACAATGCTGTAGTTCCCTTCTTTCCTCGCTCGCTCCACTTCACGCGAACCTAGGCGTGAGTACTCGTGTTGAGCTGGTACATTCTCAACACAGGTTCTTAGACACAGAGTAGTTGAGCTTACAGAAGGACAAGCGTGCGCCGTCACTCTTCGTGTGGGAAACATACATTTGCGATTGTGTGTGTATATATATATATATATATATATATATATATATATATATATATATATATATATATATATATATATATATATACAACACACACACACACACACTTTTCCGCTTTTCAAATTAGTTCAACAACCAGTTGTCATATAAACGTATTGGTCGGCAGGTTTTCTCCAGGATCTCCCGTTTCCCCCGCCCCTTCATTCCGGAGCTGCTCCATACTCACCTCATGTCACTCACCCTTCACCCACGCTAAAGACCTAAATGTTAAGCGCAGACCAAAACCTCTCTCTCTCTCTCTCACTCACATAAACCAAAAATTTGTTAAGAAGGTTTGTGCAACGGAAGTGAATTATTTTCATTACAATTGTTCTCTTCAGCCAGTGCAAGGCGCCATTCCGTATTAGAAAACCAGGCGAGACAAAGAACAAGTGAGTAAAGTTACATATGTATGTATGTATGTATGTATGTATGTATGTATGTATGTATGTATGTATGTATGTATGTGTTGTATGTTTAATTATACATACACGCAAGCGCTTGGCTCAGCTAGTTTCTGGCCGGTAGGAAAAGAGCAGCCGGATTCGATTCCCGATCTGGGAGTATAATTTACGGTTCCTCCCTGGGTTCAGTACTGAGACACAGACTGAATACAAATACAGAGGTGAAATAACGTGGCGACTCGTTTGATAGGACGAACTTCGCCGCTTATTGGCTGCCAGAGGTTGTTGATACCAGCCCCGTGTATGTTTGGTTCCTGCATGTTACTACAGGTTTCCTATTGGCCTGGCTGCCGTCTAGCAGGGCAGCAGCATCACGCTGATTAGCCTTAGGCGTATCCGTCATGTTTTTGGCCACGGACCAGGGGCGTCATTTCAGGTTTTTCTTTGGGGGGAAGGGTAGGTAAGATAATTTTTTCGGCGACAGTGACCTTGTTGCATCTTTTTTTATTAATTAAGCATGTATAAATTATAAACTTTAATAATATAACTTCAGTTTTATGTGCTTACGTTAGCATTATTTAAATAACAAAATACAAAATATGTATTTTATACACTAGATTCCAAGAATATATGTTGACAACAGCTGTTCATTGGCTGCTCGCTGACACAGTGATACAATACGATTGAACCTGCATTTAGTTGCCTCCATATTATTGGTTCATTGTCCTGCAGGAAGTGTTAAATAAGTCTAGAACCAATTGTGGAATGGACGCAAATTTACAGAAGTTTGAAATATAGCTTGCTCCTAAAAGAAAACGTGAATTTTTCTAGTCCCTATATAAAACACACACACATATACACAGCACGTGATGTATCCCGCAAAGAATCATGTCAGATATACCACATTAAAAAATAAAAACTGAGCGAAAAACGTAACTAAATAACCAGGAGACACACAGCGCAGTTATTGGAACGAAGATCAGCTCACACGCAAGACTGAACAAAACAACTGAGACGACACAGAAGAATACAGATGTGTTCTGACTACGTGTAGATCTGGCGTGTTCGTTTTTTATTTCTTCTGATTTTCTGGAACTAAACAGTTCTGCTTGTCGCGTGCCCGTGTAATATTTACAAAGAATAATGATTCCCCGAGGAAAAGACGGATCGCAAAGTTTCTGCTGTGTAGCAACGAAGTTCCAACGTTTCCATCTGTTATCACGTGTTTCTACTCGACTTGGCTGAACAAATGAGAATTTTCGCACGCCTTTGTACTGAACGGTTTTTGTATGTATACATAGGCTACCGTTTAGCTATATAAATTAACCCTCATCCAATCATATAAGGACTAACAAGCTACATTGTTTTGGAAAACACTGCTGCAAAGACTTATTCGTCTTTTTCCGCCCTCCTTCCAGATACAAAATATAAATGTTTTAAGTGCATAGGCAAAACTATTTTACCGTTGACAAATGTTTACTCACGAAGTTGGCGAAACTGTTTTTTAGACCAGCGTAAGAAAATAATGCGAAAATTTACCCGTCCCGATTTAGGTGTAAGAACCGGGAAAATTCGCGAATTTATTTGAGAATAATCTATACTCTATCCTTTCTAAGGTTGCAGCTAATTCATTCAAGTGAATGGCAGTAAAATTTTTATACAGCATACATTTCATTTTAAATTTTGGAAAATACAAGGTAACTGTGTTACGACACGATCACAATGTGAAGAATCAGGATATAATTCAATTGGTTGGATTTATTTCGTTAGAAGTTTTTATTCCTGCTGCGACCTTAGAGTGGACCGAGTATAAAACCCAGAAACAGAATATACAGGATATATAGCAGGTTGTTTACAACTTCACTTACCAGTAAAAGTAATCTATCGTGTTAGGGTTCATTGAAATCAGAAACTTTGAACGTTTTGCTTGATGTGTACTGTATGATGTTGCATGTTTGAAGACCATAATCATCAATGCCATAGTCAATGTTGATGAGAGCATGCTTCGTCGTGTGTGGGTGGAGTTGGAATACATATTAGATACCGTGCGTGCAACTGGAGGTGCGCATGTAGAAGTGAACTAAACATCAACCGTGAACGAACAAAACTTTCAGAGGTGGTCTTTTGAAGGATCCCTAGTGTAATTTCTAATGTCTCTTCAATTTCCTCTTATTGATGTGTGAAGTTGTAAACAATCTTTCTGTACATCCTGTATTTCTTCTACTGTGATAGTTGGGCCAAAGTTCAATAATACTTAGGTCCACTATTTTGTCGCGAAAAAATTTTTGTCCCGCTTTGTTTCAGTGCCACACGTCCACATCTGCAGTTCTGCTTCAAGGTTATTGGCAGCGTGTCTTTGTTCATAATAAGATGTGACGGCCATATTTTATTGATACTTTTATATATATAAATTAATGTAGTTTAGGTCAATTATGATGATTGATTGTAATGAAGGGGCCTTTATTGTCATATGTAACATATTGTCATCCATTTTAACTTCAGTATTGATTGTGAGGGGTCTGTGGGATCCTATGATAGGCTAGTATAAAAACACTATAAAATATGACTATTACTAATATTATCACAGAGGTATCGTGTCTGGTATCATTTTAACCTGTGGAATGTCACAGACTCGAATATGCTAGTAACATTAAGATAATTTTATGTATGATTTTAGTTTTTAAGAGTGATAATTGCCCGCCGGTCTGGCGACAATAGAGCAGATGATGCGTGAGCCTTACCACATGCTGTGCGAGAAGGGGGGCGTCCTACCTCCCCCTGTCTCCTTGCCATACAATTCTCTCTCTTTCTCTCTCGCCAACACATTTCTTCTCCTTTTCCTCTCCCCAACAGACCCCGTGTAACGTACGTAATTTGAACTAGAATTATATTAATTGAAGATAGCAAGTAGTAATTAGGCTAAGTGTTTTATTTGTAATTGCTGTGAGAATGTGCCCATGTTCAATTTGATTTTAAATAAATACGGAGCTTCCACAAGGGACGCACGCAGTGTTCGGGCCAGGTCTTCGCTCTGATTGGTCGGGGGAACCTACCCGCCCCCAGAGTCCGGTGGGGCGGGAAGGGGACGCCGCCCAGGAGGGCAAAGATGCGAACCGCGAA